>CM057002.1:67884769-68162269 GCA_029891345.1 Dryococelus australis | reverse complement strand
ATTGATACATACCAGATGGCGTGAGCTCTGAAGTGGTGGTGCATCGCAAAGCCACGTACAGCAACACAAGTGCCCTCTACATATTTTTGTGGTACATAAATTGTGAAGTGTTTTTCAAGTGGTGATTTTTGACTCACTCTCTCTCTCTCTTTATCTCTCTCTCTTTATCTCTCTCTCTTTATCTCTCTCTCTCTCTCTTTCTCTATCTCTCTCTTTCTCTCTCTTTCTCTCTATCTCTCTATCTCTTTCTCTTTCTCTCTTTCTCTCTTTCTCTCTCTGGAGTGATTCAGGTCACTGCCAAATTCGAACCGAGTGCCTCTCGTAATGCTAGTCGAAGAGTAACAGTTAAATGCCATGTGATACAGTTCCCAGGTGATAGTGGCCTACGTGTGTTAAAAATAACGATGTGTTTACATTGCCGTTTGCCTATCATTATTTAATTGCTTAATTTTATGAGCATTTTAACTTTATTTTCGGTCTCTTTAGCTGGTGTTGTTCAGTCTGACATTAAAGGGCGCCACGGTGGCTGAGCGATTAGCACACTCGCCTCCCAACAAGGCGAACCGGGTTCAATCTCCGGCCGGGTCGCCGAATTTTCGCAAGTGGGAATCGGGGTTCTCGCCTTTCTCCTGCCCCTTCATTGCGGCGCCGCTCCATATTCACTTCAATCACCCTC
The DNA here is from genome assembly GCA_029891345.1 of Dryococelus australis. Classification (NCBI taxonomy): domain Eukaryota; kingdom Metazoa; phylum Arthropoda; class Insecta; order Phasmatodea; family Phasmatidae; genus Dryococelus; species Dryococelus australis. The sequence continues at coordinate 68,161,593 of CM057002.1, read as the reverse complement.
ATCGGCTCTCAAGACCTCGCTGTTAAGAGCCGCCCACATCTATTCACTCACCCTCTAAGATTAAATTGTTTTCACTTTCTCCCTGCCATGAAAGTTGGCTGCTGATGTGTAATAACTGCTGTGCTGAAATCTATGAAACACTTATTTGTTCAGAGTATAGATTTTATTTATGTGCAAGTGATTTGTATTGATCTAAAGTGGATAATAACATTTCCACGTATTGTTTTGATTCAGTAATGTAACTGTAATATACGTACATACTGGCTAAAACTGCTCATTCCCTTATCATTATATTTATCTCTCGAAGTATGTTTGTTATACCGGTTCTAAACCCACGGTAATTTTGAGAAGAAAAATTGTTGAAATGTTTGGTATCTGCAAAATTATCTAATATGTTAATGATATTAATTATTATTTTTTTAAAATAACGTCCACTTACAAAATAAATGAAACTTACTTTACAGACTCTTTATTAATCTTTCTCAAAATATTGCTGTTCAAATAAATCTTAAAATTGAACTGACGAACTCAAATTTGTAACAGATATTTAATTTACATATAAACGTCTAAGACGTATGTAAAATTGATACTCTTGTAGATTGTATATTGTATATGTTCACACCATTAGTTGTATTTAAAACCGCTCATTTCTAAATTATTCTATTTATATCTAGGACTATGTTTGTTGTACAGGTTCTAAACTCACGGTAAATTTGAGAAAAAAAATTGTTGAAATTTATGGTTTCTGCAAAGATATCTAACATGTTCATGACATTAATTAATTTTCTAATTTAAAAATTAACGCCCAGTTACAAAATAAATAAAAATTTCTTTACAAACTCGCTATTATTCTTTCTCAAGTTATTGCTGTTCAAATAAATTTCAAAATTGAAATGACGTACTCTAATTTGTAACAGATATTTAATTTACATATAAACGTTTAAGGCGTATATAAACTTGATTCTATTTTAAATTGTTCACTATCTATCAAAAAGTAATTGGGCACCTGTCCACAATTCTTGCTCGGTGGTTGTCATCCCGTTAGAATCTCGCAGGACCACCTTATGTGACTATACCAGCAGCCACCCTATCCGGCATGCTCTCTACGAGTGTTTGCAGGACATCCACGGGGATTCGTCACCATGCTTCTTGCAACGATTCCATGAGTTGAGCAATGGATTTTGGCCGCGCCTGACGAGCCCTCACCCGGCGACCCAATTCGTCCCAAAGATGTTCTATAGGGTTGAGGTCGGGGCTCTGGGCGGGCCAGTCCAATCGGCGAATATTGTTGTCGGCGTACCACTGCATAGTAGCCCTTGAAACATGGCACCTAGAATTGTCATCCTGGAAGTAACACGGGTCCATTCCGTAAAAACGCCACAATGTTGGGAGCATTTAATTATCCAGAATGTTACAATAGGCCTCTGTGTTCATGCTACCACGGACAAACACCAGCGGTCCTACGCCGAAGGCCGTGAACCACAAGTCAACTGACGTACTGAATTACCTATTTTCACGGGTGCCCAATTATTTTTTGGTAGGTAGTGTATATTGATGGTCAAATAATTTTATTGCGTTAATTTTTACAGCCCACGTTATTTAAATGCAACTTGCCTATTTTCCTCTTTTATGTGTAAACGTCGACAAAAAACTTGTTATTAAAACCAACCTTTTACTGGCCCCTACTTACGTGTGCCTAGATCTTATGAGACTTCTTTAACGCGTGGACCTGCTTAAGTGAGACTGTGTATGAAAGAATGTGTTTTTTTTTTTTTGGCGCACAGCTGCCTCAGCATTATATTCTCCATAGACTTGGGCTTAATGACCTGGAGTGGAAACGCAAGGTGAATATAAACAAGTATATTCGGCAAGGGAAGTTATTGAGCAAAATGTGGGACAAATTATTTTCATCTTCTCAAAACTAGTCACTGCACCTAGAAAATATGTATTTAATGTTTAAGTCTTTTATTTATAGCCCCGAACTACGTGATTATTGGGACAACTGAATATAAGGAAAGGCATATGCATTTATATTTCTTGTTTTAATGAGTGAGTAATAATTTGAAAACATAGTATTTTTGGTTACCGCACTCATGCGAGATTTTCATGGTTTGGAAAATATGAGGCTGTTTTTTTTCTTCTGAAGTTTGAATAAATCAACTGAATAAAACCTTTTAAAAACAAGCTTTTATTTATAAATGAACTTAAAATATAAAAATAATTATAGGAGTAGTTACAGAATTTGCAGAACGTGTAAGACGTGGTTGAGCAGCCGTAATAAATTTTACTACATAATAATATGTTTGTATAAATTTATATTTAGTGTATAAAGGCTCGGCGCGAATAGTTAAGAGACTTACGCAAGAAATGTGCTTACTACGTTTACGCAAATGAGACATACGTTTTTTTTTGCGAATAGTTAAGAGCCTTACGCAAGATATGCGCTTACTGCACTTACGAAAATGAGGTATACGGTCTATATTGCGCCAAGCTTTTATATACTAAATATAAATTGATACAAAAGTATTAATTTGTAGTACAGTTTATTACGGCTATTCGACATATTGAAAGTTTTACCAATTCTGTAACTAGTCCTATAATTATCTTTCTCTTATTAGTTCATTTAATATAAAAGCTTGGTTTTAAAAGGTTTTCTTTATTGATTTATTTTTCACAATTTTTAGTCTCACCCATTTCTATTTATACATTCAGACTCATCCTTCATCACTATCGCTTGAGATCAGGTGAGTTTCAGTGCACTCTTTTCACAATAAGCTGAACTGGTATGCTGAATATTCATTATTCATCTTACACGTGTGTGTATGTCGATGTATTTGACATTTCAATACGAGCTCACGCAGATAAGAATTTTCAAATGGTATTTCAGATATACACACGCTGTCGATTATTAGAATTCCTTCTTGTGTTTCGAAGTTTGGATGGTCTTTTACCCATACAACCATGTATAAATGAGGACTTCCTCGGCGCTGAAACTCAACACGCCACCAGTAATCGACAACTTGTCCACCAAATACATCGTAATAGCTATTTATTTTCTGTTGGCGCCGGACAGACACCTCACATACACCTACCGTACATGCAAACAAGTGAAGTTAAATAAAAGCTTGCAAAAATAAAACCCTATGAATGAGAGACAGTGATTTCTGTATAGTGCTGATTAGTGCGTCAATATTCCGCCCAGGATCATAAAGAAGTATCTTACATTCTGACAAAAAAAATTTCCAAAATACTTTTTTTTAATGCACACGATTACGTTTTTTCCGACCTATGTTTGACGCTGTGTTTCTACGGGGTCTCCGGGTAGTGTTCCTTTGCTAACGAAAACAGTTACAGCCAGTGGTAAATGTTAATCTCGAAACAGCTATGCCTCCACTGAAACACTAGCCAATTATTTTAGTTTCAAATTAACAGTTATAAATCACGGTAGTGGTTGCAGGACAGTTCTCCGTTCTCGTATCGACCTTGCCTTGACCTAACCACAAGAGAGAGTATTTATTCTTTAAGAAAACAGTTATAAATCACGGTAGCGGTTGCAGGACAGTTCTCCGTTCTCGTATCGACCTTGCCTTGACCTAGCCACAGGAGAGAGTATTTATTCTTTAAGAAAACAGTTATAAATCACGGTAGCGGTTGCAGGACAGTTCTCCGTTCTCGTATCGACCTTGCCTTGACCTAGCCACAGGAGAGAGTATTTATTCTTTAAGAAAACAGTTATAAATCACGGTAGTGGTTGCAGGACAGTTCTCCGTTCCCGTATCGACCTTGCCTTGACCTAACCACAAGAGAGAGCATTCATTCTTTAAGAAAACAGTTATAAATCACGGTAGCGGTTGCAGGACAGTTCTCCGTTCTCGTATCGACCTTGCCTTGACCTAGCCACAGGAGAGAGTATTTATTCTTTAAGAAAACAGTTATAAATCACGGTAGCGGTTGCAGGACAGTTCTCCGTTCTCGTATCGACCTTGCCTTGACCTAACCACAAGAGAGAGTATTTATTCTTTAAGAAAACCGTTATAAATCACGGTAGCGGTTGCAGGACAGTTCTCCGTTCTCGTATCGACCTTGCCTTGACCTAGCCACAGGAGAGAGTATTCATTCTTTAAGAAAACAGACTGTTTCTAATGACCAGTTGCACCAACGTGGTTCGAAAACACGTTCCGAGATCGGATCTAAGATCGACAGAGAGAACTGCTGCACCATTAGAGTTCAGAGCTTGACTGGAGATGGAGATGAACTTTATTTCGAACACCTGGATTTTGGCGGTTCGAAATCTCGATCCGAGATCAGAGAAGAATACAAGTCTGTTGAGTGAATTTAAAACACTTGAAACATATTTATTTACTAGAAATAAACTTAATAATATTTAAATCGTTTAAAATGGATTAGGTTGTTGTTTAGTGTTATAAAATATAAATTGAGACATCTTACAAAGTCTTAAGATTAAATTTATTAATTTAATGTAAGAAGTATTAATGTTTTGTAAAGAGAGAACGAAATTCATGCTTATCCCTTCGAGAAGACACGACACGAAACTGGAAAGACCATTGAGTATATCACGAACTGTCCTAATATTCCGCACAATCCGTGGCCGACAAATGTAGTTTGAAAATAAGCCAACTGATGGAATTAAGTAGAATTGTTTTCTTGGGGAATTAAAACAACATTATACGTACTTGAATATTATTTAGTAAAATTCGTACAACAATAATCCACTTAAAACAGATAAAACATCGCGCATCTAGTTCAATGAACGCTACCATCTTCAATAACATTGGTATTAAAAGTAACGGAAAATTTGTATTTCATTCGACATAGTAAAATAATCTTCTAGGGTCTTCCATTCCTCATATTTCTGTTTCGAATAAAAGGGTCCGTTTTTTTTTACGTTCAATGATATTCAATTTGTTTTCTACCAATACAACGATTACTCTTTTCTCCTTCTTCAGTAAAAATATTTAGTTTCGAACCACATGCAGCTTAATTATATTTTGTCTCCATAAAATTAAATAATTAGCAACTGCAGAGACTTGATAGAGAATATTTGTTAAATACGCAGATTACATTACCCAAACAAGTAGTGTGAACTTCTATAGTGAAAACTACGCCTACATTCATGACGTCATATATTACGAACCAATAGCAAAATTTATCTCATACTTAATCTCGATATCTCATTTTGGATCGATGATTCGGAGATCCAGAATCGTGTAATTTCGTTGGTGCAACACTTGCACAATGGAACCAAGATCAAACTCAATCCCGGTTCGGAACTATGATCATTCGATCTCGGATCGGGGAAGGTGTTGGTGCAGCCGGGCATTAGTCATCCACGCTTTGAAACCAACTACATTTTTCCACCGCTCATATACTGGTCGCCACAAGTATCTGCAGGAAGTGGAGAACACAAGGGGATTAAGGACCACATCCCCTCCGTGAAGTAAGGAAAGAAAAATGCAATGCACGAGCGATGGTCATTCCTATTTAGCCAGTGAAAAAGAGAGTACTTTGGGTTATGCAATGCAAGACATCAATACAACTTTGCGATATCTGGAGACGTACTAGCGCACGATAGTACTAGACCGAGAAGTGGGAATAAACGCTTGTGAAGCACTGGATGGCATATCTAAGAAGCCTCGTTGTCGACGTCTACTTCTGTAGCTCCATAATTTTAGTGTGTTATTTTTATCCATTATGAAAGTATTTTTGAATATACAAGTTAACTTAAAATAAGCTTTAAATAATTCAACCGCGTTGATTACGAGCGCGAAACCGTCTCCAGGGCGTCAGTGCAATTATTTACATCTCCGATAATAATACTCAAGAGAGTATCGCTCGTTTCAAATTACTAATTTGGTAAGACATTGAGTGAGTGAGTGCGTGGGTGAAGAGATTTGAGCGGCTCTTAACATCGAGATCTTGAGAGCAGATGATGTTGGAGCGATGTGAGTATAGAGCAGCACGTAATGCAAGGGCGGGGGAAACGGGATATCCCCGAGAAAACCCGCCGACCAGCGAAATCGTACGGCACGATTCCCACGTGTGAAAATCCGGGGGGTGACCCCGCCGGGAATCGAACCCGGTGAGTATTCTAACATCTACACCACCGCGGCCCCTGGGTACACATTGAGACATCTGCTTATCGCCAAACAAATAACGAGAGCATCGCTAGCCTGGCGTAGAGGCGTTTACGACATTATGATAAAAACTGTTCACGATAAAGTGAGCACTTTTGAAATCAACCTTAGAAAAAGTTCCTGCCCATGCCTGCATATACTTCAACGGGCGAACTGAGTGACATTCGCCCGGTAAAGTGGTAACGATAGATAAAAAGTAGTTCAATATCTTAATGTCGAAAAAAAAGTGTTATATAACCATTTCTGATCGTTTAAATAATTTATTTCGGTTTATGTTTTTTAATGAATCGTATTTGTAAAGATTAGCAGATTTATAAAACGTTTATTTTTGTAATAATTTCACAGTTTCATTTGACCAACGCATGGATAAAGTGATGAGGCCCATGGCAATTTTAATTTCACATAAGGCGGAAGGTTACACAACGTGCATAAAAGTATATCTTAAGCAGGGCTTTCAAAAGTGCTCATTTTACCGTGAACAGCCTATAGGCAGGCGACACTGCATTTTGTGCAATGGAAATGCTATACTCCAAGCCATGACAGCTTGCACCGGCTATTGTTTCCATGGCATTAATAAGCTCCCGATAAGCCGGAAAGTGAGTGAGCCCAGGTTACCTAAATGCATCATCTTATTAGTAATGCATACGTCTTCATAAGTTGAAGTGGGGTTGGTGCACATGACAAGCCGTCTTGGATAACTGACGTACATTCGCGCTTACTTCCAACTTTCCTGAAGCCCTACTAAAGTTCTAGGATATTCCTCCGCCTCATGCAAACAAAGCTTAACCGAGCCAAGAAATCTACGCTAAAGAGAGAACGCACCGCAGTCGTGCGCTCTCAGTGAAATAATAATTTGCGTAAGACCTAGTCCCTCTCTGTTTTATACGTTATAATTAATTATGAACGAAAGCTTGCAATTTAGAGATTAAATACCAGCGAACGTTCAATTTATCCAAAAAATAAGGTACTTTTATGTTTACACACGTATAAAACGCTTGTGATATCTGGCAAATGTAGGAAGCAATCAAACATATCCTATAGGGGATAATTTCACACATGTTTTATTTAAAAAGTGTGAATAAACCGCGAATAGACTATGCCGTAAAATGAAACTACTGCATTCATACCTACTGCAAAAGCTGTATTGGTTATTTAGTAAATAAATTCAACGTGAGCCTGAAGCGATGTAAGCAAATTGTCTATTAGTGCTTATATCTGGGCATAATCACAATTACTACACTTCTCGAGTTTTTCACAGTGCAATTATACTTTTATATTTTCTGTGTCTTTTGTTATGCCCTATCACCACCAGGATTATTTTTAACAGACAAAATAGCCACTTCATTTATTATCACTCGTACCAGAATCCTGAAACAGAATTTTGAGAACCTAAGTACTTAAATTTGCCTTTTCATTGTGTATCTGCAACCTGCCTATAAAACACTTTTAACTATTCGGTAAACAATAGACATTAAAAATAAATTGGAAAGCTTCTTATTTTGAAACAAAGATGCAGATATCAGAGATATTAAGTGATAAAAAAAAACAGGTACACGGAAATGACAGTCTTTTTGATTTGACAAAATATCTTTTGGCCATTTGCAAGAAAATATTTTCTTTCGCGGATCGACTTCTAAAGCAGATATTTCCTCCCATCGTGAAGGAGGCAATTTTCGAAACCTGGAAAATCATCCTCTCGCTCCCCTTCCCCTTAGGACAGCTTGACGATTCCCGATGTTGGGGAAGGGGAGATACTAATCCGTGGGAATGGACCTGATTCCAGAGTGATATTTACTGACCCAGGGTTTAGGGACTTAGAACCGGTTACACTCTCCGAACCTACCGTACACTATTATCGACTGGAATCCGCGAGGTCATTTTCCTGGCTCTGTTGAACGGAGTGGAAAATTACACCCATTTCACGAGGAGAAGAATCAGCAGCGGTGTTAAGGCAGGTTTTCAGCCCCGTGTGATGTTCATATTTTACCGTAATTTATTTTATTTCTATTACTGAGCAATTGATTGGAAAATGTTCCCGCAGGAATGAAATCTTAAGTTTTATGTAATAATTGCATAATTACATGTATTATCACGAAATCTTAATAGTTAAAAATTTATATTCCATGGCAATTCTACTCAAAATAAACCATCAAATTTCTGGTATTGTCACAATGAAATGTCAATATGTTAAAAGCGTCTATAATTTTTTTTTAAATTCTATTTTATTTAAGTTAAATATTTTGACCACCATAAAATTCAACATTTGTAAAGCTAAAAGATTTCCATAGTGCCTAATATACTTTAGATCTTAAAGGCTACTAAAAGACGGAGGGGAAGATTGTTTAAATTCATTTTATGCAGTTACAAGAAGTCATACGCCCCAGTACGTGGCGTGGTGATCGAAACCACAACTCCTTTCAGAGCATTGAATCTCAACCCCTAATTATCCGAAGTCGATCATATCGGATTGTTTGAGACCAAAGTTGGGCTAAGAGACTTCCAGCAAGGAGATTATTAAGTAGCGAAGGTTTGGCGTTAGAAATCTTTAACAGTTTTCTCCTGCTTTGTGATTTCAGTTTAACAGTAAACGCTTCATTTTGATATTAACGTTACTTAACGATTATGTATATCTTGATATTCCACTGGCTTCCGAAAACAACTTCCCGAAATCCTTTAAAATCACTTCCTTTCGGGGATTGTAGGTCCTGAAATATTTCAGGGAATTATAATCCTAATGGTGTCAGGAAATTCTATTAGTGTAGGATAGAAATGGATAATTTTTCAAAGACTTGCTTGGTTATCTACTCTTAGCCCTACCAACATGTCTAAAATTAACATTGCCATGAACTCGATGACATTGCTCATTTATAGCTCAAGTGGATATGTGAAATTATTAGGAAAGTAGCTATTTTACTAATCAAGGAATTTTTTACGTTAATGAACGTAAGATAAACACGAAACTCTGTTAAATGCAGTCAGCGTCCACAAATTTAAATGTAGCACTTTTAATGTGGAGTTAAGGCAAGGAGCTGCTTGCACTTAATCGTTGACAACTGCGTTGGGAGTATGCCAGTGTGTCCTTTAAGAGAGAATGTAGTTACGAGCAGGTTGATTTTAAAATACCTCAAATAACAGCAAACTAGCTTTACGACCGACAAATCAGTCAAATTAATTGGCATACAGTGACTCGGATAGGTGAAGAAAGCACTGTAAAATCAGTGTTATTCAGTCACTGAAAAAATTATACGTCTTTTACTCATTCCACTGCAGTCTTTTTCGCTGTTTTTAAGTTAAAATGCATTGCAACATTTACATATTGCATACTTTACGTTGTTTAGTACCTTCACAATTAAGCTTAAAAATTCGAGAACTCGGCGCCTGTGAGCAGCACTCGGTTTTGATTCTCTACCAGACCATCTGTTGGGCTGGTTGTTAGGAACAAAGGCATAATTTATCTAATACCCAAATTAATTTGATTTGTCGATTTTGTTTCACGATGTTTTCAACAGAAGTACACACACATTATTCTCAGCTGCAGACGTTTCAAATAAATAATGTTTGCCCATATTCAGTAGAGAAATATTTCGTTCTCTTGACACATTGTCTTCGTAAGACGCTTCTGGCAGTTTTAAATACGTTCATTGTTTTAAAAGCACATTTATCGTTAACTACTTCGTGTGGACACGTTTTGCTGTAGAATCGTTCAAAAACAATATACTGCATTTCATATGCATAAAAGAGTATATTTCTTCGGTGATTTGTTTTATTTAATTTTTATTTGTGTGTTTCAAATTTGTGCAAATGTCTGAGTAGTTCTGAATTCCCTTTTGGTACGCTTTTCGCTTCCGTGAAGCCATTAGCATGCGACTCACTCGCACACACCTGGTGCCCGTTTGGTTGCGATGTACACGCAGGTGGCGCCTCGGGTGGATTTGGTGGATCTCGTATTCTCGGCAAGGCAGCAGTGTGGGGAAGCCCCGCTCATATATTGTGATGGCAACGCGCGACATTTCCAAACGGGGCGAAGGAACTACACGCCTGCAGATGTTGGAGCGAGTTTTAGATTCGCCACGGCATAGAAACTGGCGATGAGCCCTATGGCGTATAGACAATTTACTCGTGTACGTACGATCCTTGACACTCGCCGCCTGTCCCTATCTTCTGCCTCGTAGTCCGAGCCACTCTTCGTGCTCCTCCAAATGTTTTCTGTCGAATTATAATCAGTTGTGCTTGTCTATTGTATCATATCTTGGTACCACTAAATGTAAAACTACGCGAACGCACTTGGAATTGGAAAATGAGAATGGGGTCATTCATGATTCTGTTTACCAATCTCAGGATACCAATCCGTTCACTGCAGCTTTTGTTTAAATGGTCGAGATTTTGAAAGACGAACACTTCAACAGAACCAAGTAACTGAAGAATCTTGCAGGTGATAATAAGCGTGTTTCGCCAATTATACGAGAGCACTGATGCATTGATATTTCATTCCATCATCTTGGAAACGAAGCCGGAATTACTTTGTATCATATACGAGCTTTCTTTGTTTAGAAGCGTCTTCAGAACACCCTTGCATATTGTGTCCGTTTCGTGACTTAACATTGTGTGTAAGGAGATCTCATCACTCTTCACTGCCTGCCAGGCTTGGCCAAATTATTTTATGGACGTCGTGTGTTTGTATACATTCTAATATGTATCCACGTGCATAAGAAGATTTATCATTGACCATGAGTACAAAGTGATACGTCCATGTATCAACAAGGACAAATTGGCTATTATTTGTCGTCTTCCACTCGACTCAGAAGTTATAAATGGTTATTAATGCCGATTTAGTATATGTTTGGAATCGATCCGATGCATGTGGTTTTCACTTTGATAGAAAATATCTGCAAGCGAGTATTTTTAATCAACGTAATTGTAATGACACATTTCTTAGATAAAATTCGATGCATTAAAACTAATTATTTCAGGTGTTATATTTTTTGATGCTCCGATAGCGCAAAAAAACTCAAATTAATGGAAGCAATGCGACAGCAAAAATCGCGTTCGCTCCGTCGTGACAAAAGAGAAAAGACACGTAACTAAATATTATCTGTACCTCTTTGTTGACAGCCACTGATTCATGTATATTTCTTTCTACGATCAATTTGTTTAACAAATAAGTAAATCTCTATTGTGGTTCGCAACGTGAAATTATTCTATCAATTATACGCAAACGTAAGAAATTATTTCTTTTTGTAGAGACTGTAGCTAAAGATCTGAAATATTTGTAGTGAGTACGAAAAACTATTCCTATACTTAAAAAAAATTGTTCAGAAATACATAATTTTAAGTACACGTTCCCAACGTACTATACATATAAACAAACAGAAGTTTTACCAACGAGCAAAGTCTTACCATCATTCGAGCACAAATTGTTTATTATTTATTCAGTCCTGTCGCTCCCACGACACGATTATGTTAGAAATATTTTATTTCAGAAAACATGACGTCACATAATTGTCGACACTGCTTGTATGGGAAAAAATGTTTTTTTTTTTTTTTTTTTCGCATCAATCGAGCAATATGGCGCTTTGGACTCGAGGTTCGGACGGATGCTGGTTTGAATCCCAGTACGACCATTGCGATTTCGGTTTCCCAAGATCACTCTGCAGGCGAACGCTGGGATTATTCTTTGTTACATATCATGGCTGTTTTCTTCCCCTCTTATGAAACTCTAAAACCGATATTACACGATACCTGCAGCCGTACTTTGTTCTTGTACAAGCTTCTACAAGCCCTGGTGCACGAGCCTGTTTCATATTACACGACAACAGTTCCCGTACTAGCATTTGGCACCCTCGGTGGGTGCGCAGTGTGTGGTTTGAAGTAAATATGAATTCCATTCGTAGAACTGCTACCAGTTAGTAACTTACTTAAGCCTATGAAAAAACGGGCTAGCACATATTAATATTGCTATACTACGGGACCCAACCCATGACCTTTTTTTGTATTGTCATGGGCTAGAACAGTTACCACGTTAAAAAATTTGATTATCATACAAAGACTGAAAACAATATTGCATAGATATGCAGGTGATAATGAAATTATGTGAAATTAACTCAACATTGAAGCGACTGCAGTCCCATTTAATATTTCTCTCTCCATTTTTCCACTATGGCCCCAATTAACATAGTTCTATCCACTGAGCTACTAAGGCCCCACTTGAAATCGCTCTATCCACTGAGCCACTAAGACCCCACTTGAAATCGCTCTATCCACTGAGCCACTGAGGCCTCACTTGGAATCTCTCTATCCAATGAGCTACTAAGGCTCCATTTAGAATATATCTATCCACTTGGCCACCGTGGCCCCACTTGATATAGTTCTATCCACTAAGCCACTGCGACCCCACTTGGAATTGCTCTATCCACTGAGCCACTAAGGTCCCACTTGGAAATGAACTCAACATTGAAGCGATACATTCAAAGTAAACAAAAATGATATTATATTACCTTCATATCTCTATGCAATATTCTCTATGCATTAATACGAAAACTTTAATAGGAAAAAAAAATTATAATATGAGTTTTTAGGGCAAAAGTTAATGATTTCGTAATCTGATCTTGCTGAAATTCGAACTTGACATGTATTTTACCCTGAGGATTCGCTCTGCAAAATTTGAAGAACTTCTGTTGAGTTCATGGGACTTTGAGGTATTAAAGACGGGCAGACAGACACAGACAGAGATCGTCTGCGGTTTATGTAGTATATTACGGTTCGCCTTTTACATAAATTGATTGCTTACTAGAATAGTTTCACTCATTTTCTTGAAAATGACGTGAAGTCACTAGAGTATGAGTGTGTTATTTTTATTTTTGACGGAAATTACTGACCGGTTGCAAAATATAGTTTTTTGTTTACGTACAGGGATATTATACGCATGCAAAATTTAATGAAAAAATAATAATTGGGCCCGACGGAGTCCCTACGCTCTGAAACTGCAATATGATTGGCCAGGTATGAAACCTGGTATGGAATTTTCCACGAAAAATAGGACGTCTCCAATTACCAAACCTGGTACGAAATCTGGTCGTACAAGGCGAGAAATAGCATGACGGGTGCCAACACTAGCCCGCATACCGGTCGCAATGGCGCACCTTGCACAAGCTTTTACGGAATCTGGTATCGTGTAATATCGCCTTAAGCAACTTGCTCCGTCTCTAATGACTTCGCTGTCGACGAGATATTAAGACCGCTCTAACTTCCTTATTTGCGTCGCGTACATCGTGTTGTCTGTGTCGCATCATTGTGATCCCATCATTATGTTCCAGGAATCGGGGCGTAATTATATTAGACAAACATTTCATTATCATCACACGAATAATTATTTGCCTATATATGTTTGTTTGTTTTTCAGCGAATGGACCATTTGGAGTTAAAAATTCAGTATTATCAAATAAGGCTAACCCATATTTTCATGCGAGATATATAACAATTGCTAATCTTTTTAAATAACTGCTCCTTCTAGCAAACATCAAAATATGTTCATATTACAAAAAGATTTCAGAGCGTGGAAATTTAATTTATGTTATATTTCCTTGTCAGGAACAGGCAAAGAGAAATTAATGGCCTACTCTTGAGAGAGGAAACTTAGCAAATTATACCACTGGAGAAAAATGTTCGTAAAAATGGCCTTTCGACTAGTTAAGTTACAAAAAAAAATTATCTAGACCAACAGAAAGATGAATTATTTGGTAGGCGATTTTTCGCACTGTGTGCGGAGCTACGGCCTTTGTTAGAATGCTTGCCGTAAGTTTAAAGAAGAAAAATTTTTTTGCGTATACTCATTTGTCTTTTCGTTTATTTAAGCAGATATATTCCTTGTATGTTCGCCAGATTAATAAAGCTGAAAGCAAGGAATAGTGTTTTGTTAGGCGTAGCAAATGTTTGCTGTCACGAGAAAAGGCACTGACCAGTAGTGGTATTGGAACAGTGCGTTATGTCGTAGGCCTGCATCCACTTTTAGTTTAATATGGACTCGCAACTCCCGAAATATAAACGTGGTTGTGAAATTCTGAGCCATGGCTACCGTCATATGTTTGGCCGCTTTGCCACGAGCGCTTTAGCAATAACAGCCCCAGCGAATGCCGATTACGACTTCGTTAGGGGGAAAAAAAAAAAATTTGCTCACAGATGATAAGTCCGTGTAGAACGAGAAATCGGAGATAAGTGGTTTGCATAAGTGGATACTCTATTAAAGAGAGGCGTTTAAAATACAACAAAATTTCGCTTGGTTATTGTTATTGCAAAAGGCGTTTCGTGTAGGCCTCGCCCTTCAGAGACAAGGGATTTAGGAAAATTAAACAAAACAATAACCATAAATAGTTTGACAAGCCTCAGGAAAGCTTGTCTCGGTTTACACTCCCAGTTGCGGCTGGCACCAGGGAGTAGTGTTGATGAGAGGATACGCACTATACACGTTCAAATCTGATAACGGTAAAGACAACACAGCTCCGAGCTATTCTATTACAGCCCCGAGCCATGAGCATGATCACGTAACTTCCTGCCTGTGTAGATGACTCGTTCATGCTCATATTCTTACTCCCAAAGATTGGCTTGGTAGAACGGAATGTTCAGAATAACTGCCGGAGGTGGCCTTGGCAGTTAGGTGCATGCAAATAACAAAATATATATTTACCTACCTTGCCTTATAACATATGGATCCCCTTTATGTCAATCTTAAGCCTAATAGTAGTGAGGGTCAACGGAAAGAGTAATAGTCATTGTTCTAAGCCTGGAAACAGTTGATCTGTTTTCTGTAGAAGTAGAAATTCACTCTCCTGTTTAATCACTTCAACGAATTAAAGTGTTTGTATACATATGTTTTCTTTGTCCTCTATAGGTTTTCCCTACATTCGTAAGTGTAAATAGTTATTATGTTTGTTTAGTAAATAAGGACGTCGGAAACACGAGTACAGCTACCAGAGGCGGTAACTAAGTTAGACATGGACATGTATTGTACGTCTTATGGAGCAAATGAGCTTGTACTTGCCATTCGAAAAATAAAATCCTATTTGCCGCATTCCTGTATTGTGCACCAACATTTAAGTCACTGGTTATTCATCAGGGCACGTCAGCAATAAGGAAATGCTCAAACAGTAATCAGCTGATGTTTATACATTTCAATAAGTTGGTAATTTCGGAAGATTTAGCAGTGACATTAACTAAAATAAAATTCAAAGGAATCACGTGAGAAAATTATTCTTATATTATTATAACTTCTTCGTTACACAATGTGTATGCAAAATATTGCAAACATTAGAGAACTGCAAGAATATCTATATTACCATGCCATTTTAAAATTCCCTATTACAATTATTCTTACTTGGCTTTTTCGCAAAACTTCCACAAACACTATTTAATACTTTTCTAGGGGTAATCAGTCGTCCGCCAAAGTCTGAGTTTGCTGACTCTACACTGTCTACTCCTAAACTCCTTGAAATGGAATATTGCTAGGAAAAAGTTTAGCTTCGCAAACGGCGACACCCAGAAGCTCCTGGAAACAACTACTAGTGATCATCAGTGCTCTTTGGCAATACCGGAATCGCAGATGGCGTCAGTGAAAATAGCGACGAGTGAACGCTCTCAGTTGCTGCGGAATGAGTAACTAAGTAGGGTACGAAAGCGAAGGCATACTACATGCCACCCAGTTCAACAGAGTTATCTTCAACCCCAAGTATACACTTTGTGAAATATTTCGTTATGGAAAATGTATGAGTTAAAAACGTAATACGAATTATGACCTAACGTAAATGCTAACAGCGGGAAACTTATATAAAAACAGAATTACTGTTAGCGCTACAACTGCTGGCGGGTGAATTTATGGCGCGCGGGGTGCGTCCGTCAAGCGGGAGACAGCTGCGCGCGCAGCCTGCTGCAAACTGATGCCGTGCTAAAAACATTTAGTCTCCGTATAATCAGCTGCGCGTCTGCCGATTCGCGTCGAATATTTTTGTAAAACGTGTGTACACAGCCGGGTCGTCACTAATATCAACTGCCCCCGCCTGGGCCGTGCCGGCAAACTATGTGCAGGTATCGAGGGAGGCGAGGAGCAAGCACTTTCGACGCTTAGAGTCAAAGTTGCTATTTGGAAACTGTCAGAAACTACGCGACACGAAACAACGAATCAATGAATAGTGTTAGCCAGATTTGTGTTCCTTTAACATTGATACACTGCACGACAACATAAATAGGGTACACAGGTGGCTGTATCCGATGGTACTGAAATTTTATAGAAGTAGTCATACAGGTGAGTAACACACATGATCACGGCCGTAGAAGACAGATCTGTGCACTAGCTTGAAAAGTTGACGCCCTTTTTGACTCATTTAGTTCATGAACCCAGCCGCAGAGCGCTGCTACCGAAGTAGTACTGTTTGACTGGCTAGCATAGGGAGGGGAATTGCAATTTTTTTCTTAAAATGGGAAAATGACATTCATATCGCTATGGTGTAATCCCTATACCAGCAATGCTAACAACAATAGTTTGCTTGCAGCGATCTGCGGCTACTGCATGGACTAAATCAGCCAATAAGGGGGTCAATTCGCTAACATTGTTAGACAGGCGAGTGTCCAGACCTGTCTTCTACGGACGTGCATATGATCATAACTTCACAGCAGCAGGACAATTGCATATGGATATGTGGATCACCACCCTGTCATGTATAATAGGGTAGTACGCTGCACCCTCGCACTGTGATACGTCCTACAACACGGTCTGGAATAGTGTCTGCGGACTCCTGGTATCCTGAGGCAGACGGGTCGAGTGTTGTTGGATGCTGTGGTACAGCGACAGCTGACGTTTGAGCTGGTCCCACACATACTCGATTGGGGACATGTCAGGGGAGCGGGCAGGCCATATCAGTGTTTGGACATGACGGAACTAATCCTAGGCAACTTGTGCCAAGTGCGTTTGGGTGTTATCATGTTGGAATATAGCACTAGAAATCCCGGCCAAAATGGGAGCAGATGAAGACATATGATCTCACACACATACCGCTAGGACATCGAAGTTCCACTGTTATGATCCTCGGTTTGAAGACCTTGCGCGTGAAAGATAAAAGTTTGGGAAGTGGAGTTAGGTGATTTAGATTAGAAGAATTACATATATTAGAAGTTGGCTAGAGCCAACTTATAGTTAATAATCAGTTCTGATTAGTACGATGCCAACGGAGTGAAGGGAAAAAAGGGAAAGTAGAAGTTAAGATTAATTAACTCAATTCATGTTAGAAGGACTCGCCGGGTCTCGCACCCTAGACACTCAGGTTCCGCCGAAGCTGTCTGTACCCTGGCCGCTTGCTCTCTGCCACACCGCCGACTGCGTCTTCCCTGGACCTCGTGGCTCCGTCCACACTTCTCGCCCCACCACGTGTGTTAGTGACGTAAAATGTTATGATTGGTCCCCGTCGTGTCCTGTGGGTGGAGTTTGCTGAAGGATTGCTGTGCTTACTTCAAAGTTCACTTAGTTTGCCGGACCCACATATTTCGTCGTCCTAGGGGCATTATTTTGTTAGTTTACTATTGCAATTTTGACTCTCTGTTTGGATTTCGTGTTTTATAAACTTACCTGTGTCCTCGTTGCCTGCTCGCACTGTAGACAGGAGTTTCTCGTAACAAGGCGCACGACGGGGCTCTCGTAACACCACGTAACACGACGAGAGCGGATCGACTATCGTATACTATGCCCACCCCCCCCCCCCCCCAATCATAATTCCTGCCGTGGAGAAAATGTCTCGCTGGATAGCACTCCACACACTGGCGCGACCATCACTGGTCCCTATAACGAAACGGAACTCATCATTTAACACCGCACATCGCCAATTTGTCGCGTTCCACTATGCTATGGCCTGGTCTAACGTAGCCGCTGTTATTGTAGAGTTAATGCCAGCACACGCAATTGGCGCTACGATCGCAGATTCGTCTCTGAAAGGCATCAGGAAAGGGTTCGTGGGCAAACAGGAGCCCCTACACTCGCCAATATCGTATTACGGGATGCCAAGAAATCTCTCCGTGCCTGGCACACTATCCGTCGACCCTCTCGAGTGGTAATCAACCTCCTCCATCGTGAGTCTGTCCTCCGCGTATCCACTGCTCCCTACACCATTGGGCAGTATAGCTAGTTCGAACGATCCTCGTGGTAGGCTATACGGCTATGCGAGCATCCTGCAGGTTTCAGTCCGACTACGAGTCTTCTCTCGAAGTCCGTCAGTTGGATAAAGGGACGTCTTTGACTTCTTCCCAGCATTCTTCTTCGCTCTTCACGCTGTCATGGCATATTCTGGTGCTTCCCCCGTTAACGTGGCTTCGGCTACTTGCCAGTGTCTACGACCGCCGGTCGGTGCTCGCAGCGCCACTGCCGTGTGTGCGGTCAAATGCAAACGTACCAACATGGGATCATGTGTATACCAGCCCGTACTCTCGCTATTTACATCGTTTCATGGTTGTCGCATGGTTTCTTCGTGGGGCAGTATTTTCACTGTCCGGCAGTGTACGATAAAAACGTATGTCATAACAATCAATAACACCCACAGGTAACATACTTTTGTTGGTTAGTATCGTGACATCAACCTAATATCCTAACCACAGGAGGTGTTACAACGCGCCAAACGCTTGCAGTCAGCAGATGCTTAATCTGGCGATCACTTCGCTAATTTGTTACTTCGTCTCATTTTAAAAGGGTGTCTATGCCCGTTAAAAATCATGCCATGTCATAAATCGTATTGTATGTTTACCTCATTTTCCATAACGAATCATCTCATACAGTACGTACCTGAAGTTTAGGATAATCCTGTATAACAGCGAATAACACACCCAAAAATGCAGATAAAGAGATGCGCACTCATTTTTTGGCATTATTCATGGTAGGTCAGTGGAACTCTGGCATAAGATTGAAAAATATCCGACGTTCCCTCGTAACCCCTATCAAAACGTGGAATCCTCGTACGTGTACAGGAATTCGACGAATTGGTATTAGAGTTGGATGCCTAGTTCTGTTTGCTACTAGGTCTGTGGTCCTATAATGCCATCGTACATACATTGAAACGTAGCCAATATGATTTTTAATGACCCTGTGCTTAGAAAAATTCGTTTGCCTTGCTATCTGACTACCTAACTACATCGCCACCGTGTTCCTGTTTGTAGTGCTGAATTGTTGGTTTAAACCACTAACATACTAATCACTGAAAGCTGTGATTATCCGGCGTTTTACACGCTGTAGTATCGATGGAATTCAATGGAATATGTTCCTTACGTTTAGAGTCAAATTTGGACGCAATTGAGTAAAGACGGGTTCCATAGTTGTAGACTATTAATTTCGTGAGAGCACATCGATATTCACCACATTTCCCACTTCCCAGGCAATACGTTATCCATTCAAAAGAGTCATGTCATATATATTCCCCTGGAGCACAGTAATGCCCCCGTGTGGCCAGTGTCGCGAAACAAATTATTTCGGAGGAAATATAATAAGGAACTCCGTCGGATGTAACGATAGTTGCGTATCGAGGATGCGATTCTGTAACACCTGTGGAAAACGGCGTACCGAAAATATTCCTTATTTTTTCTGATCCCGATCGTTACAGCTAAACGACGTTTAACACAGTTAACCGGACTATTACCGTCCACGAGAAGTGAATAAGAGAGAACTGAAAGAGAGACAGCTACAAATAAATTCATAAAGTAAATGTTACAATAACGAGCATATATTTTTGGACTTATTTATGAATAGAAAGAAAATAAAATATACGCGTAGAACGTCTAAAATACTCTGTAATGTTCTGCTGTACGCCGTAGAATTTTCTGTCATCGTGGCAAATCCAAATATTATTCACCGGAAAACAGAAATATATAAAGGAAGTAAGAAAGGAAGGCGGTTTGATTGCACCGTACATACAAAGTATTAACAAATCGTTTTATTGCATCATACGTGTTAGATTATAGTACATATAAAAAATTGACTTTCTCAGCCTGTAAGTTGTCGTGATAGCGATGCTGGTTCATGCATGGTGTAAAATCTGTGAAAATTGTGTTTTTCACGTACAAATCTCAGCTCCTCACATTTTTTTTTTCAAGTTATATAAAACAATATTTTCATATATTTAAAACATGTATCGTAAGAAAATAATATATTTTACTTATTTCCTTACAACGTAATAAAATAACTCAGTAATATCCGACACGAAATGGCAGCTAATGTTGGGACAATACGGATTTTTCTTTGCAGCAATTACAGTTATCACTCAAAAAGGACCTGTGTGTTAAACACAACTACTAGATTACCCATAATTTTTGTCTATGTAATAAACATAGTAGAATATAATTTACAGACTTAGGTATAATTATATTTCTTTAACCTGACTGATATGTATCCATAAGTTTAGTACACAGATTGTAGTTTTAGTCGCGTTAGTAATATTGCCGTATTAAAATATATTAATCAGAATGCTATGTTATAATATTAGTCAAATAAAAACTCTATAAAAATATTTTTAAAGTAGCTGGGATTGAACCCGCGAACCTAAAGTTGTACTAGACCATGCACACGACGAGTCTGACGCTACTGCACCACAAACTCGATGGTATAGATCTGCTTAGTACTGGTAATTATAATAATGGTAGCGTAAGTGTATCTCCAAGTCAAAATATTTTGGGCTTGGAAATTAAATTAGCATTCGGTGTACATAACACTGCTTTACAAGGTGTAAGAGCTAGCTTAAGTTACAAACTGAATCGCGTTTGTACTTTGGAATTTAATTCGAGTGTTTTCAGCTTACGAGGTAAAAGCTGTTCGAATCGGTAGGTTACCAAGGGGTCTCGTACCACTCATTACGATAGCGAGATTTCTCGGTTCTCCACAGCGTAGTTAACGAGGATTTCGATAACGTACCGACGTTTGTATGTAAAAAGAAGTTACAGAATCGTTCTTCAGAGACATCAACGACTTTTATCATTAACAGACTTTACCGATCGTTATATGACAGCTAACGAGTTACAGAATACAGCCGCAGGAGAGCGGTTATGACGAGAATACGTCTTTAAATTTGCAACCAAAGTGGGAGGCAATCCAGAAAATCCGATGATAAAATCGGAGGATACAGTTTGGAATTGCAGCTCTGAATCTATCGTCTACATTCAAAATTCAGTTACACCACTCGATTGCTAAAGGGTCAAAGAATATGTTACGTTGAATGAGGACTGAGAAGAATAGCGTGATTTCCGGAAAGAGGTGGGTGGAAAGAGAGAGAAAATTAAAAAGGGGGGGGGGGGGGTAACTGAGTTCGTTTCGCCGCGATTCATAAATTCCGCGTAGTATAACTTTTGACTAGGTAACGCTACGACGCTCTTTTAAGTTTCAAACGACAGCTCTCGTTAAGATCAATCGATTGCGTGTATAAACACATTTGTGTGGCGTGTTTATGGTGAAATTGTATGCGTTTAATGCAAATAAATTAAGAAAACCTAACACAATTTCGGCCTATACTCAAAAAGCCAATTCGAAGTACAGAAGTCGTATACTGTTGGAAAGGGCTTCTCAAAATCAATCCAGTGATACCCATAAAACCCCATATGATCGAGTGAAGCGGTGCCGGTAATGTAAAATAAACATCAAGGCGTCCGAGCGCGTTAACGTTGACGTATTAACGCAGAACAAACGACCGTGTCCCCAACACAGTCAAACCCAATATTTTAAAATTGGTTTCAAGTTTCTAAGCCAAATTGTAAGTAATAGAAAGCTTGTATATAGGCAATGATCACGTACCTACAAGAGCAGCGCGCTACTTAATTTTACTACGTGGCATTTATTTATATTATTCGTCCTTGGAATTTTGATGTACTCCAACAATAAACGTTTCTATTCGCACGCATAGAGGAGAGGATAGAGACAGAGGGACGTGCCAGAGTTTCCACACCGCATAATGCAATATGTTTATTTCAGTTTCTGAGAAATTAAAACTCAGTCCCGTTCGTTTCCTGAGAGGAAATTATCTTGCTTCACTTCCCCGCAACCCACAATTGTTTTACTTTTGCAAATACTAAGTTTCTTGCTGAAAGCGATAAGTTGGCCTGAATAAGGAACAGCATTTTATTCCGGTATGTGCCTGCTGACAATCACCCCGTCTTGGAGTCTGGATTCTAAAGCCGAGCACCCCCAAGCTTTCAAAGCCGCAATTCATCCCCACGGAACTCGGAACGAACATCCTTCTTATTTAAACGCATACCGCAAGAGTTCACTGCCAAAGTTCAACACAACCTTGTTACAACTTTTGCTCTTCGAAGTTAGCGGATCTACGAGTCTAGGAGACCATTCTTGCAGTCTTGGGTCTTGCGCTCACACAAGTCTGTGGAAATACTTCACTCGGTCGGTCTCTCCGTTATGAAGTTTGTCATTTAAGGGTACTGTCACAGAGGAAATTGGTATGCAGATATTTAATGATGACACGGTCTCTTTGATCTCAGCTTTCTCTATAATTGACAACTGAAATGCTCACCAACATATCCGTGGCGTTTGTGCCGATAGTAAATATTTATTAGGCTTTAAGTTCTGCGTTATAATGTCGTGTGAATATTATTTTGATAAAGTAGCAATAATCTTTGTCTGTAAACTCATTTAAGTAGGCTTCTAATAACATTTACATTCATTACATATCACGAAATAACAATGGCCAGCAATATGGCGACCGAGTTTCAAAAGACTGGACTCATTTCGTGTCTAGACACTTACCACTTCTGTCTGTGTATATTTGACGGCGTTTAGAGAATACGTAGAATATTTCGAATTAAAAAACTGACTTTTACCGTTGAAGTCGCACGACCCCAAAGAAACTTTAAAAGATCTGCCGAGTACGATGGCGTTTCTGGTTACTAAATATGCGCTCGTGGGGATAAGAAAAATAATTTTCTAGATATGTTTGCATTAATTTGAACCGGAAAAGTAACACTTATTTACCCACTACAATAGGTAAGTTTTGGTTAGTCGGAACTAAAAAAAATACTTATTCAGTTCGTATTTAGGGTTAGTTTAAATTAAATTAAACTTATTAAAAACATTTCGGTTACCCATTAACCAATCATTCAACGTTAGTTTAGGTGCTCATCAGTTGAAAGATGATGGTATGAAACGTATTCATTTCACACTAGTCCTGTGACACTTTACATTAATAATATGTTGTTGAACATGTGGTGTTATGACTTCAAACACATGCAAGATACGTTTCGTTTAGTTTCTTAAATCATAATATTTTGCATCCACCACTTTGGCAGTTGGTTTGCTTGACGTATCATAGAAAGAGTTTTAATTTGTGCTGGTGTGCTCACTTGTTCATTGAGTCCGCTAAATATTGGTATTGTGTTCAGCCTACACTGCTAATTACCTCCATCTCTAATGACCTCACCGTCGACGAGATGTTAAGTCCTACGTACATACTACTGACTATCAAATAAAATTTCGGCGCTCGCGGTTCGTCTGTTTGTGCACACGCGCATGTCGACGTTTATGTGTTAATACAGATGGTTATCGAAATAATGGGATCACCGGTGTTCCGAAAACCGCATCTTAATGACGTCGCACCACTAATCTTAGTGCGTTGCGACCATCTTTTGCTATTGCAGTGAAGGACGTTAATATACAATACGCTTGGCGGACAGACGTATGTGAGGCAAGATGAGAGGCCTCTTTCTCTTTCAACGAGGACGTATTAGCGGAGTGTGGTTATACGGGGCAAGTGTATGTAAGACAGCCAGTGTGTTAGGTGTATTGAGAGCAGCACTATCAAAGATAATGATGGTATACACAATTCGTAGCAAGACGTCGAGTGGACGAGAACCAATTCTTAATTATCGGGATTGCCTAACATTGAAGAGGAATGCCAAGAAGAATCGTAGAGCTAATACCACACAAATGGCGTCAGAACTCGATCAGTATCTCGAACACACTGTCTCTGAAATCACAGCCCGACGCGAGCTGCACTAACGGAGCACCCGCGCCGGGTGGCAATTCCTAAACCCCTGGTCACCACCCAGGACGAGACAGCACGTCGCAAATGTTGCCGAGACGATGCAATATGTTCCCGTGATGATTGGAAGGGCATAATATGGTCCAATGAGTCATCCTTCGCCTTGTTTCCAACAACAGGTCGAGTTTATGTATGGCGGACGCCCAAAGAAACTTATGTGTCGGATTGCCGATACTTCCTATCGTTACTGGAGGTAGCTCTGTGATGGTGTGCGCTGTAATTTATTGGTATTCCGTTTGTCCTATTCTTACTCTCAACATACGAAATACGGCCAGGGATTATGTGGCCATTTAATGTGACCAGGTACATCCAATGGCACAGTTATTGTTCCCTGACAAGGACGCTGTCTTCCAAGGTGATCATTACCCAGTTCACACTGCTCGCTCAGTTCAGGCGTGGTTTGACCAACACGCGGGTCGACTACCACATCTCCCCAGACCTTCCCAGTTTGTTCTTCACAACAATTGCAGCCGCTACTCGATCGAATCTTAACGCGAGATAACTGGATCCTGTATAATAATCGCAAGCTCTATGTCACTGGACTCTGTTGGAAACTGCGAAGACTTTTCAGAACAAGATAAAGCAGTGCATAGCACTGGGTTTTCCGATCGAAGTAATTTAATACTGCTGAAACTATTACTCGTGTCTTGTACTGTAGATAAAATGAAGAGATGCATCAGATGTTGTGTACAAAGCCGGCCATCTTTGGTACTACATGTTTGACAAGTCTTTACCTTTGAGGAGCGAGCGCGCTGTAGTCTGTTGACAACTAGACTAGTAAGCCAGGGGTGTAGCGCGGGAAGATGGGACGTCAAATACACTCCGTGCACACGCGTAATAGACTCTAGGAGGCCTAATGAACACATAACATGATGTTCTGCCGTAACTCCTGTACCCTTGTCAAAGTGTATGAAGCCATGTTTTGCCTGTATACATCACAGGTTTGTTAGGTCCATTTTCATTTTGCCGCAGTGCACGTACATTGGCTGCACGCCGTGCGACAATATCACTTCGTACCGTCAACATGTGTCTTATATGTTTAAATTTTTTAAATTAAAATCCCATGGATTTAATAATTCTCCAAAGTGTATCCTTCTTCCAAGAAAACGGCACCTTTTCCCTCACAATACTGATCACAAATTCACCATATGAAATACAACTTGAGGAATCCATGAGCAGACTCCCTACACCAAAGAAGCCAAAATTCGACAAGGAATTGCCGAAAAGGCAAAGGCAGCTAGAGAGGGAATTCCTTTGCGCACTTCATAACATTCCATGAATGTTCGGCGCACGGAACTTTTATCGAATTCGTCAAGTTTCGTCTTCTTTTGCTGTGGACGAAGTTTACCTGGGGTGGAAATGGCAGTTCCGTCATTGTCGGTTATCTCACACACTCTGGCTATGTTACGCGCTGTCTTTTCACTTACACCCTGCTTTGGCCGCCTTTTCTACTGCTTTGCCTATCGGGATAATGAGGCCTTCGTTTCTTTTCATATTTACAAAATTGAAAAACATCGTAAATTACCTCTTTACTTTGTGACCCCTTTACTTCCCATTATTTCTTTCGAGGAATCTCCATTCTGTACGTAGCCCTCGATTACTTGTCAACTCACATTTCGTTCTGTTACGTACCGATAACACTCATAATAACACTTTTACTTTACAGGTGAAATTACAGCAGCGATCAATGCTCACGGCGATCTTTTTAGGCCCACACAACACTTTGGTTCAACGAGCGCCGCTCACAGGTGCCCATGCGTAGTGGAGCAGACTGTACACTGCTGTCTACACGACGCTATTGCGCCATACCAACGCTGTAGTTCCCACGACTGGCACAGGTAATTACTTATCAGACGAGTAGTAAATAGTTAAGGTTTATCAGCCGCAGTATGTAGAATGAGGCTATGTTTGCTATAAATAAATACAACGGTGCCGAACTCAATCAAACAAAGGCCACACTTATTTACTCGTCCTACGCCATCTGTATGCAGGCGCTGTAAGAGCAGGAGAAGGCAATATTATCCCCGCAGAACCTACAGGAATATTGGTGGTGTGATAATAAACACGGACACGACATACTGCAAATGATCACACAGTTCCACAATATTTTCGTGACATCTTTTGTGTTTCTGTATACTTATCCATATCTTGCTACTAACACCGGTAGTTGCGTAGTTGAAATGTATTTTTACCGTTATCCGAATTCACCAGAATATTGCTATACTTATTTTGAGAATGTTTACGTACTTCATGTTGTATTTCGGAACGATTTAGCTGAGAGCGAAGTTGTTGACTGTAACGCAAGCACTGCAATGCAGACCTTACGTGAAAAAAGATTGCGAATCTTACTTTCAGTGACCGGATGTATGATGTAATCCCGCATCTCCCCCCCCCCTCCCCACATATTCTGCCGACTTGGTACTATAACTCTAACGCATTTTGGCGTAAATGCGTCATTAAAATAAGACCGACGTGGGGCCGCAGTGATGTAGTGGCCAGACTATTCACCTCACACCTAGGTAAACCACGTTCAATTCCCGTCGGTGTCGCTCTCATATTTTTGCAAGTGGGAATCGTGCCGGACGATACAGCTGCTGGGTTTTCTCAGTGATCTTCCGTTTACCCTCCCTTGCATTCCGACGCTGCGTCATACTCGCCTCGCTTCACATTCGTCGACTCCCAAGACCTCCATGTTAACAGCCGCCCAAATCTCTCCACTAAGGCCAAGTGTCTCCAAACTCTGCGTGGCAAAGAGCTACTTCCAAGATTTGGAAATAGGCGGTGAGATACCAGGCTTTATAAATATAAAGTGTAATCGTAATGAAATATATTTCGAATTATTGCAACAGATGTCTTAATTTTATTATAAGTTTAGCAGTGTAAACTAATTATATAAATTAGTTTACACTGCTAAATCAAATATTAAAATGAGACAAGATACAACCACATTCACATTAATATAAATTCGCAGTGCTAAGGATGCCACTATTTTTCTGTCAACATTTTTTAATGTTAAATGTGCAGTTAGTCACAGCCATTCGAATGCAATCGTCCAAATTTTTATCTATTGGTCTGGTTCTGAATTTGTTCCTTATCACTTTCATATTTAAAAACGAAGCCTCGCTCAGAGAGGTAGAGCTGAACAAGCCTGGACTCGTATTACAACATGAACCAGAGTAGGGCAATTTTCCGTGGATCCAAGTGGAGGAGACAGACTTTAGTGACAGACATTGCCGAAACGCTATAAGTTCCATTTCTGTTGCAAGGATATTTTCATGAAAATGTTGCGTGTCACAAGCCAAAAATTCCTTAAGATCAATGTCCACAAAAAGGAGAGGCAATGAACTTTGCCAAAACCTTCATTTTCTGAAAATCTTGGAATCGTTTCTGAAATTGCTCTTTCAGACCTGAAATAAATTTAACAAATCTTTTGCTGCAATATGAATCCAATAAGCCCTGATTTTCTGGCTTTTTTTTTTTCAAACACTGAATTTTTCCACATCACCTCGGCTAAGATTCTTCATCCAAAATTCAAGTTCTCCTGAAAATGCCTCAACATGAGATACCATCTGTCCCAAGTTGTATCCTTTCCCTGGGGCTGGAAGTTGAGTTTACTAACTTTTTTAAGATGTGGATCAGGAATACTAAATCTTAGAGCCAGATGGGATCTTCAAGTTGAGATAGGACTCACAGCGATATTTAAAAAAATTCCAAGACAGCAGGCAACAGTTCGTAGAAACACTGTAAAACTCGCCCTCTACTCAACCACTGGAATTGATTGTGAAGCAGTAGGTCTCCATACTGGAAAACTCAGTTCATCAGTCAGCTGTTTGAACAAACGCCTCTGCTGAGTGTGTGCCCTCGCTTTGTTGACAATTTTAAACCCGAGTTGTATAACCTCATTAATAGTCAAAAACTTCCCGCATATTGCTTGTTGGTGAATTATGCAGTAATATGAAGGGAAATTGGAGAAGCTTTCATCTTTACGGCACGGTGCTACAAGACCATTTTGATATCCGATCATAGCAGGAGCACTATATTTTACCAGGCCACCAATTTGCTTACAGGAATTTCCTCAGAAAAAATTAAGTTCTTCAATTGTGAATACATACCCTGTCTCATAGTTCGCTCATAAAAAAAACTGCCTTCATTAACTCTTATTTTTTATGGAACCCTTACAAATCACCCGTACTAATACGATCAATTGAGCAGTATCAACAATATCTGCAGATTTATCAAACTGAGGTGAAAAATAACAACAGCTATTGAGATCTTGCTTAAATAGTGAAATAGCGTCACTAGTCATAAACTTAACTTGCCTCATCTCTGTGTTGGCTGATAGCTGAATAGATTTTATGTCATTTATTATCAAATTATCAAACAATGCATCACAGCTTCTAAATTTTCTTTTTTTTTAATGACTTCACCATCCTCGAACGGTTTCTTCTTTTGGGCGATGATGTGCGAGAAACAATATGAAGCCTCGGTTGATGTATTATTCTTGTCCGTTTGCTTTGAATTGGTAGTTTGTTGTCCCAGTAACTTACATTTTAACTAACGAACTCTTCCTTTCCCCACAGACATATGTGGACAGAAATACTTTTCAACCACCTCATGAGCAGTCATATAGTGTCGTTCAACGTTTCCGTTATTCCCTAAGACTACACTCGGATTACACAATAGACAGACCAATTTTCCCTTTATCTCTACAAATATGTAATCCTCCTCCCACTCACTGTGATGATGGCAGGTCTTCCGTTTCTTGTTCGCACTTCACATTATTACAAATTTCATCCTACTTAAAGCATAAAATTCACATCACAACCGACCAACACTTTTATGCGCTGTTCACGGTAAAGTGAGCACTTTTTAAGGCCCTATTAGTGGTTAATGACTGTCGGAAGGGCCTTAAAAAAAGTGCTCACTTTACCGTGAACAGTCTGTACACAAGAGAACAGTGCAGACTGAGAATGCTAGCGACAGGGAAGCGAGGGAAACGAAGAGTTGAGGATCTAATGCAGTGTAGCCAATCGGACAACATTTCGCGAGCTACTGAAAGTGTATCCGCGAGATACCATTAGCTCGCGATCGACGGTTTGGCGACCGCGTACTTCGACCGACACACAAAGTATCAGGACGGAAATGGCGATGTTACGTTTGCAAGGTGATCCGTTCCGAGTCTGCAACTTCGTGACTAATAGCACGATCGAAATAAATGTGGAATCGTTTGATCGTATATGCAACTACGATACAGATATGCAACTACGATACAGATATGCAACTACGATACAGATATGCCTATGAGTTATCGCAACGCGTACGCGGAGCTCGGGTGAGGTATCGCGGCGGCTGGTGGCAATTTAGGGCTTGGACGAACATTTCCGAGCGGCGTAACACGCGCTTCCGATGTGCTGGCGGGCTGATTATAGGGCTTAACGAAGCGTATCGTCTAGATCTATCGATTTAAGCCGTAAAGGGCAAGTACCCATTTCGTTACATTTATTTCGTCACCGTTACATTTATTTCGTTCCGGTCTGCTTACGCAGACGTATCCACGTAGAACCCACGGGCTTATGTCCGACATCTCCACAACCCTAAGCCACTT
The DNA here is from genome assembly GCA_029891345.1 of Dryococelus australis. Taxonomy (NCBI): domain Eukaryota; kingdom Metazoa; phylum Arthropoda; class Insecta; order Phasmatodea; family Phasmatidae; genus Dryococelus; species Dryococelus australis. Next base: position 68,131,780 of record CM057002.1, on the reverse strand, counting down.
TATGAGGCAAAAAGACTTCATAAACAGTAATCGTGGAGAAATAAACAGTTTTTTTTTCTTTAGCTGGCCTGAGATCTTTCTGAATCATTGGCAAAGATATATTAATATTTTGTTGCACGTGGAGACACTGTTTATTGATACAGATATTTTTACTCCATTCCGGAACTTGGTAGACACATGTAGTACGAAAACGGCTATAATTGTTGCCGAACAACGAGGTATATTCGCAACAGTCGGTGTGAGTGAGGGACTGATGAGATTTTGGTGGCTCTTAACATCGAGGTCTTGAGAGTTGATGAGGATGAAGCGAGGTGGGTATGGAGCAGCGCCGGAATGAAAGGGTGGGGGAAGCGGGAGATCCCCGAGGAAACTCGCCCACCAGTGGCATCGTCCAACACTATTCCCACATGCGAAAGTCCGGGAGCGACCACGGCGGGAATCGAACTCGGTTCGTCTAGGAGAGAGGCGAGCATTCTAACCATTGCACCCCCGCGGCCCCTTCATGCGCTTTGTGGAATGTGAGTAAAGGCTGTTCACGATAAAGTGAGCACTTTTGAAATCAACCTTAGAAAAAAGTCACTGCCCCTACCAGTATATATTTCAATGGACTCCCGGATTGACATACGCCCAGTCAAGTTGGCAACGATTGATTGAAAGTAGTCCCGTATCTTAACGTCGAATAAAATATGCTAGGTAACCATTTCTGATATCTTAATTTATTTCTTTCGCTTCCGGTTATTTTATCGCATCGAAGTGTAAAAATGAGCAGATTTTTTTAAAAATAATTTCGAAATAATTTCACAGTTTCACTTTACCGACGCATGGATAAAGTAACGAGGTCTATTGCATTGTTAATCTTACATAAGGCGGAAAGAGATACAACGTGCACGCAAGTAGATCTTAAGCAGGGCTTTCAAAAGTGCTCATTTTACCATTAATAGTCTATACACCGAGAGCTACAGTATATATGAAAATATGTACATCTATCGTACCTTGGTTTTCTCTGATCGTTTAGAGCCACTTTATTCTGAATATAATTTAAAATGAAAATACTATATGAGTAACTCATCTGGGAAATCTATTGCCAGACAGTGCTAATAAATATTAAATTTATTAAATTATATATAATTATTAATTATAAATAAATAGTTATAGCTAATAAAGGATTCTGAGTTATAGGCTGTTCACGGTAAAGTGAGCACTTTTGAGGCCCTAGTTACTTTTTTCTTTCAGCCATTTTCTATCATTTAACCACGGTTTTAAAGAAATGTTGCTATGTAAATAATGAACAAAGTGTGAATATTCCACCGCACTCGGAAGTTAAAGTCTAAGGCTAAAGAAAATATATTTATTGACTAGTATTCGAAATGAGGGGTCTTTTAAAAGTGCTCACTTCATCGTGAATGGCCTATAATTAGTTCACCTAGAGTGCCCAAGTGGCTAGCTTGCCGACCTCTTGCCACTGCGGTTGGGGCGGTGGCCCCTACGGATTTTCGCATGTTGCAGACATGTTGGGCTGTGCCAGTAGCAGTATCCAGTTGGGTTTCTTCAAGTTCCCCAATTTCCACTGCTTGTGCAATCCATCACTGCTTCGTCTTAAAACCCACAGCCACGTGAAGCTTCAGAGAACACGCGCCTTGCCTCGAACGTTCTCGCGATATTTATTAGTTTCGATGGCGAATAATTGGTTTTCCTGTTTAAACTCAATAAAAATAACCCATAATGCAAGACGAATAAGGGTTTTCCTGTTTAAACCAACCGCAAAAATTGAAAGGGTGCAATACCTATTACAGGAGCATTCCGAAAAAACCTTTAAACTTCAGAAATTCTCTTATCCCTCCCCTGATACACGCGAGTTTTTTGTTAATGTCAAGTATGGTACTTTTGTTGTAAATCCACATTTAAAATTAATTACAGGTAGCTAAAGAACAAATATGAAATGTAAGTTTATTTAATTGCAAGGAGTAGGGTGAGCTGAAGGAACAATCCACTTTTGTTTCACTGTCTTTGTTTTCAGGGGTCATATTTTTTTTATTATTTTTTTTTACTTTCTGCAATCTTTCAAACTACAAATTAATTTAAAGTACTTTAATTATACGAAGAAAAATACATACAATACATCCATTTTAACTAATGTCAAAATTTGAGGGACAGTGAAAATTCACTCGTATACACGTGATCAAAATGTCCTTTAAAAGAGTGCTCACAATGTAATCACCCAAAACACTGTACATTTCACATCCTGACTAACAACTTTATTAATGGAAATATCGGTCTCCCCAGAAAAGTTATCTTTTACTTACTCAAGATCTTTGCCTTAAAACAAGTGTCACTCTACATAACTTTGCCATTTTTTAAATGCCCTGCTTCACTAAACAACTAAGAAATTTGAAGCGAACGTATCACACCTGTCTCAAAAAATTAAATTTATCCATCATCCCCTAGGCAAATTCCCAACCCCAACAGGGTATCAAGCCAGACATAACTGCCAACATAATTGCCGTTTCAAACAAACCATACACTATTCAGTATCTCAACTGACAATAAAATTCTCAATTACCAAAATTGACTTATTGTTCATATCGAATTACTCCCACGCGGGTCGAGAGCTGCAGATATTTAGTTAATCATCCTGTCGTGAACAGGTCGTGTCTGATGTGCAGACCCCTGAGGACCAGTATATAGGAGTCTCCCCTACTTTACCTCACCCCGCGACGTCCGTAGATCGCGAAAGGCAAGATAGTTCCAGCAGGAGGGCGACGGAGCTATTCACACCCGCCGCTGGCCACGACGTTGTAACAGCGGGCGCTCCGATGACATACAAGCGTGCCGTAGCTGACACAGTAGTTGCTCCCGTATTCGAAACAGCCGAAAATAGCTGGTGGAGTGGAGAGATTTGGGCGGCGATGAACATCGAGGTTTTGAGCGCCGGTGAGGGTGAAGCGGGGTTAATTTGGAGCAGCGCCCGCCGGAATGCCAGGTCGGGAAAAACGAGAGATCCCCCGAGAAAATCCGCCGGCCAACGGCACCGTTCGGCATGATTCCAACGTGGGGAAAATACGGGAGCGAAACCATAGGGGGAAATAGTTGGTGATGGCATATGTCCCCTAATGTCCGGTTGCACCATCGTGGTTGGAAACTCGATCCGAGATCGGATCTAAGATCGACACAGAAAACTGTTGCACCATTCGAGTTCAGAGCTGGACTGGAGATCGAGATGAAGTTCATTTCTAACCGCCGAAATTGGTGGTTCGAAATCTCGATCCGTGATCAGCAGCCATCGTCGACAAATGTAGTTTGAAAATACGCAAACAGATAGAACTAGGTTCGATTGTTTTCTTGGGAAATTAAAACAACATTATACGCACTTGAATATTATTCAGTAGAATTCGTACAACAATTATTCACTTAAAACAGATCAAACATCGCACATCTAGTTCTACATACAGTGAAAAATAGGCCTACTTCCATGACGTCATATATTACGAACCAATAGCAAAATTTGTCTCATGCTTAATCTCGATCCCTCACTTTGGAACCAAGATCGACGAATCGGAGATCCAGAATCATGAAATTTCGTTGGTGCAACACTTTTACATTGGAACCGAGATCAAACTGGATCCTGGTTCGGAACTAGGATCGGGGAGGGAAGATGTTGGTGCAATGGGTCATAAGACAGTGTGGATGAGAGTCGCCCAAGGTTCGCCTGAGGTCAGACGTAAATTTCGTCAGGTATGAGGCGTGCGTGGATTTTTCAGGGCAGTAGCATGTGCGGAGAAAATGTTACATACTGTCACAACAAAACAAACGTTTTGCAGACGTGCACGCTCATTTAACTATCACCACGTCGATCCACAGCTGCATGTCTATTTTCCACCTGCACCACGTAACTACTTCGCGAGGCGCGAGGGTGCTGAGTTCGGATCCCGGGGCAAGGCATGGGTTTGTTGGTGTTTATTCAGTGCTAAGTTGTCCCCCGTCTACTTTAAGGAAAAACATAAAATCACCAATAAAATTAATTATTCTCGGCCAACTTAAAAACGAAATAATGTGCTGTAAGTTTTAGTTTTGTGGCTAACTGCAAGGTGCAAGTATTAAGATTGTGAACACATTTTTGCTGTCTGGTGATTTCTACGGTCAACGATTCTGGGTAGTGGATATTTTATCTACCTTCGGCTAGGGCTGTGTAATAATTCTTTTAGATATTTTAAAATTACGAGCCGATATCTGATGATAAAAATTAGTGTGTGGTACACTTCTGTATTAATCCGATACGAAAGGTCAGACAATAACAAAATCATTGAGTTATTGACGATATCGTGTTATCGATATGGCTATCATATCATGAAGATCTCCTTTGTATTATCTGGAACGGTTTCTGTTCCAACTGCTTTATTAACATCACCAGATATCTGTATTTGTTCGAAACCAGACAGCAGGATTTCATACTGCGATGATATAATTAATTAATTTTTTTTTAATTTGAAGATGATGGGATTTGCCGTTTATAATTACGCTTTATTTTTTTTTTTAATTGAAACTTATTTATGCTACTGCGCACTCTGTTAACTGGGGAAGTATTTTACCTTCTAATGCTAACGTGATGTTCCCTAACCGGCTTCTAACTTAGAGGCTGTTTCACCGTGAACCGACAGGTACCTAAACTAGTTCAACTGTGAGTGTTGGCAGTTGATCTTAAAGATTGCAGATCGTACCCTCTAAAAAGTGTTCGTAAATCTATCACGTCAGTGTGTCTGCGTATTGATAAAGCATGATGGTAAATTTTTTTCTTACCTCTCCCTCGTTATAATTTCGTGACAACTTTTGCGCATTTGGTCAGGAAATGGTCGAATGAATAATGAATTTCCCGTAAAGCAGCGTCGCTGAACACCTTTCTATTTGAAGTCTCATATGTTGTCAATTTTCCGTTCTATGTACAGGTAAAAATATCCTTTACAGTTTTGAAAGTTTACTGAAGTTTATTTTCCCTGTAATTATTCCCTATATTCCCTATAATTTCCCTGAAATTATTAATATATTGACACTGTAACCGAGGCAAAAGGACACACAAACAACACAACGTAAAGATAGTTCTAATATAGCTTATCACGTTTACACTCCCACCCTGAAATAAGAATTTTTTTTTTAAGGATTTCATTGTTTGAAGCAGTTTTATTTAGAGAAATGCTGCCTGGTTTCACGGGGGAAATCTATGCAAAACTATGTAATCTTTAATGAAACGGTTTTAATGTTTATTGTGATTGAAACTCCTTCACGTCTATTGTAACTGAAAATAAAAGAAAGAACTCATGAACTTCCTACTTACAAACGACTGGGAATTTAAGGTATTGTCCCTGATTTCTTTTTTGCGTGTTTTTACTATGTCACGCATTGTTGCAGTGTTATAAAAACATTGAATATTTTAAATAATAAATTTTACATACCAAAACAACAAATTTTCGTTGCGATACTATTTTAAAATGGTTGGTTTTCCCAAATAAGGTTTTGCACCTGAGCCCCCCACCCACGAGAACCGGGTTCGATCCTCCGCGGGGTCGCCACCACATTTTCGCATATTTGAGCCGTGTCGGACGATACCGCTGGTCGGTGGGCTTTCTCGGGTATCTCCCGTTTCCCCCGCTATTTCATTCCGGTGCCGCTCCATACTCGCCTCGCTTCACCCTCATTGGCTCTCAAAACCTCGACTTTAAGCGTTACCCAGATATCTTCACTCTTCTATCTTTTGCACCCGGGGAAAGAAACAGTTTGCGAGTTGCGAGAACGCCAGCAGCGGCGTGTTGCAGGGGTCAATGGGGCGACAGCGGCAACCAGAAGCCAGAGATCACCTCGGACAAGTTGCGCCCCCTCGACGCTACACGGCGCTTGCTAGGGTTAAGCCGATATTACACGATACCTGCAGCCGTACTTGGTTCTTCCACAAGCTTCTACAAGCCCTGGTGCACGAGCCGGTATACCACCCGCTATATGAGCTGCCATGGAAGTGTCATATTACACGACAGCAGTTCGTGTACTAGCATTTGGCACCCTCAGTGGGTGCGCAGTGTATGGCTTGTATAAATACGAACCCCATTCGTAGAACTGCTACCAGTTAGTAACTTGCGTAGGCCTATGAAATAAAACTAGCTAGTACATCTTAATATTGCTATATTACTGTTCGCCTTTTAAATAAGGTGATTGCTTTCTAGTATAATTTCATTCATTTTCTTGAAAATGACGTGAAGTCACTAGAGAACAAGTGTGTTATTTTTAATTTTGACGGAAATTACTGACCGGTTGCAAAATATAGTTTTTTTCCGTACGTGCCGCGATATTATCCGCATGCAAAATTTAATGATAAAAATTTGGGTCCGACGGATTTTTTAACTCACGTCCAATAGTTACAGGCTAATTAGCGGACACCGCGACTTTGCCACTATACAATCAGTTCACATACGACAACTCGTGTTTATATACTGTAGTTCCCACAAATGGTTCGGATTAATTTTTTCATAGAGTAGGTAATGTTTTAGGTATTCAGAACGGTTTTAATCAGTAATTAAAAGTTGCCATAGCCAATATTAATAGTCGCAGTATTTTAAATCTATTTGAAATAGTTTCAACTTCACGGATGTAAAATCAAGATGGAGGCGTCATTTTCGGTTTCTTCATCAACTCGTTTCAAGTAGTAGCCACGGGGAGCGCCCTACGCTCTGAGACTGCGACGTGATTGGCGGCCAGGTACGAGAGTCGGTATGGAGCCTGTCACGAAAAATAGGACGTGTCGAATTACCAAACCTGGCGCGAAATCTGGCCGTGCAAGGCAGGAAATGCCATGACGGGTGCCACACGAGCCTGTATACCGGCCGCTATGGCGGGGCTTGCACAAGCTTTCACGGAATCTGGTATCTTGTATAACATCGCGGTTGGAGGGGGTGAAGTTGCCGGTGCTGGGGGCTGATAGCAACAGACCGGAGTATATCGATCGTAAGTAGAATACCGGAAGCCGGGCCTTTTCGCGGCGCAGCCACCACCCCCTGTGTATGTACATGTGCCCCTCGCCACGCCATAGTCTCCCTGCCCTGACGTCGTGACATCGTGCGCTCTAACCTTGTGAGCTGATCACGAAAATGTCAGCTTCTCAAGTTTCAGGTTTGTGTGTAACGTCGTAAGGATCGGGTTTACCTATTATGCAGACATCCTTCGCTTCCGTGTGATTATTTCAATTTCAGTAACACTACGGGAAATGCGTGAATATGGAAAATTTACAATCTACTACTTGTTTAATACGTTTTGTGTATAATTTTCACTGTGTGATATTTCCTACTTGCAGAAAAAGGCAGGATCATATCGATTAAATATAAATATGTTCCTGACTTTTTGCAGCAACCAGATAATAGAATTAAAATTAGGCTCAAAAATACTAAACATCTCGTTTTTTGGCAGTTGAACGTTTTTAAAAAAAACTTGTTTATTTTTCATTCCGCGAATTTTAATAATTGCATTAGCCATTAAATTACAGATGATGTCCCTTACGTCCATCAAGAATCACACTTTTAACATAATACAAGCGAAAATGTTACTATGACACTAATTGGGGAATTTTCTAGAAGAATATTTTACTGTCAGTAATACTCTGCTATTACACGATCAGGGCAAGCAGAGTCAAGATGGGCCGCAACGTTACAGAGACCACTGAAACTGTGAGAAACATCGTAGTTAATTTGTTCAAACAAGGCAAAACCTATGCCGAGATCGCGGCTACAGTTAACAGAAGCCGGGCAACAGTATTTAACATTGTTCAGCGATTCAAGAAGTTTTGTACAGGGCTCAGTCACCCCAGGACTGGTAGGCTACAGATGCTTAGCAAAAGGGAACAGAGGAAAATATTGCTACAGGTGATGACAACTCCCATGATTACTGCAGTAGAGGTTACAGCACAGTTACAAGAAGACCTAGGTAAGCACGTTCACGTTAGGACTGTTCAGAGGGACCTTCAGAGCTAGGTATAGCGCCAGAGTTCCTAGGAAGGAAACCATATGTAAGTAAGGTTAACCAGAAGAAACGTTTGCAGTTTGCGAAACAGTATATTTCTAGAATTATTGACTTCTGGGATAACGTACTCCGGTTAGATGAAAGTAAGTTCAACACCTATCGCAGTGATGGGCGATTATCAGTGCGGAGAAAGTCTAACACCGAACGGGACCCAAAGAACAAGATAGGCAAAATCAAACATCGGGGTGGAGGAATATTGTTTTGGGGTTGTATTGCCTCTAATGAAGTTGTTAATCTTGTATTTATAGATGGCATTATGAATAGGTTAATGTATAAATACATCTTGTAGAATAATTTTCAAAACAGTACTAAGAATTTGGGTTTTGGGCAAGATTTTTTATTTTCAAAAAGATAACGATCCAAAGCACATGGCCAAAAGGATTAAGGAATGGATTCTATGGAATACGCCTCATGTATTAAAAACCTATCCACACTTCCCAAACTGGAATCCGATTGAAAACTAATAACAGGCGCATAGGAAGCAAATATTTGGGGGGGGGGGGGCAAAGCAGTGATGACCGATCACCCGTATAAAACGCCGGAAAATATTGTATTTCAAGGTGCAAAATGGTGCTATTTAAGAATTTTTTTGTACCTAAACATTGACTATACTGCTGGTAAAATTTGTAATATTTTATAAGATAACATTTGTTTTAGTGAACAATTTGACAAATATATCTTTATCAAACCTAGAGCTTTGTCCACTAAAAATCAGCATTATTTTAATAACAATCAGGATAAACGTAACATACTACCATTTAAATACTTATTTTCATCTCTGATACCGCCTTAACCGGGCAAAACAAGTTTATTTATAAAATGCATGGTTACATCTTATGACTGACCTGATGTAACGGGGGAAACAAAGCAAATATCAATATACATTATTCTGTGTGTATTAAAAAAATCACATATTAATGTGGCAAAATGAGCACAACAATAGAACTTGCTTCAGATGTCACACAAATGACACAATACTCTTTTCTGAAGGAAAAGTGAGATCCCCGCCCTCGTCAGTTTTTTGTTGAGTAAGAATGTTAACTCCTTACAGCTGAATCCTAGTTTATGTCAGAGAAGTTCAAACACAGCTTATCTCTGGTTGATTAGGCGTAATTATATACACAACATTAATTTAATAATATATTTCTTGTTTCTTACCAGATAATAGTAAGTAAACTACTTTGTCCAGTATTTTGTTGTTTTGCAATGCATAAGTTTCATAGCCTTTATTTTTAAATGTCCCCACCAATTTAGTTTACAATCCATAAATATTTTTAACACAGGTATATCTTCATAAAATTCTGATTCTTTTGCTGATAGCTGCAGAGCTTCTGGAAACATCTTTAATGCTGGTGTCATGATATTTATTAATTTTGCATTGTTTAAAGTTTCCCTCTGCATTTTTCCAAGCACGTATATGGGATAGTCTTCGTGTAACGCATCATTTACATATTGAAAATATTTTTCGTAAGCTATGTCACCAGAGTCACATTTCAGGTTATGTATCTCGTAAGTCTGTTCCCGAAACATAATTTTAACTTCAGGTTTTAAACTATACCAAGGTCTGGGAGATTTAAAGCATAATACTATAGAGTCATTAGCATCAGTTGTATAAGAAATAGCAAGCTCTGTAATTACAAAGGAGTTGTCTTGGTAGTTTTCGTAACCCTTCGCATAGCACATCATTCTTATGCTATTTCTTTGTACACTATTTAAAAAAAAGAGTCTCTCATATATAAAATTTGATAAGATGACATTTCTCGCCTCGGAATCTACTTCATCGACTCAGGAATCGTCCATTACTATATCTGTAATAATTCTAGCTTCAAGTAACTGTTCAAGTCTGTGCGACATACAATCCCTCTGCATATAATGTAGGTTCTCATAATTAGCAAAGGCGGGCACTGCCATAAGAACAGTTTTTGCATTACAAATAGGATACTATATCCTCATTGGCTTTTAAATGTTCAGCCATGAATAGATACACTAATTTTATTTTGTGGCCCACAAAACAAATTATAAATTCTTTCAGCAACACTTGCAGTTGGGATAAGGTTTTCGCCATCCCATAAACTAAAATAGCATTGAGTATTTCAACGAATTCAGATTCGCAATTGTCATCGCAGTGACCTTGATGCATTGTACCTGATGCAAATATGAAATGCCTTGTAGATTCTGTGTTGATGATGCTCTAGATGAAGCGAAGTTGTAGTAGATGTTTGACGTCATTCTCGGTGTGGACATCTGCAGCTGTAGTAGACATGGTGGACGTCTGGAGCTGTAGTTGTAGTTATGGATGTCTGGTGTTATATTCGACGTTGTAGTGAGCATCTGTTGTTGTAGTGGACGACTGGCATTGTCCACGTTATAAACATTTGCTGTTAATATCGACGCTTCCCGGACACCTTTAGTATACGCCTGGCAGTGTTATATATGCTACTGCAATGCACACGCACACCTTCGAAGTGATCTTAACAGATGCCGAGTTAAGACTGAAAACAAATTTATTTATTCTTTCTTATGTACTGTAAGGATTCAAAATGGCCACCATTCTTCGGAAAATTTACAATAATTTGGACCTTTTAGTAAAGAAGTAAGAATAACATTGAAATTGCTACATTCCAACTCCTAAAAAACATTATTTCTGCCTGTATTCATACTGTTTTGTTAATCTCACATCAGAAACTGTTTAAAATATAAAGTAAATTCAAATATATACATTTTATGTTACATGGAATACATTTACTGTTGGAAAGTTTTTTGTTAGACATAAAAAGAGAGGGAACACATTGGTTGAGTTCTTAGCTCACTCGCTTCCCTGGGCAGGTCACACCATAAAAACAAAATATTGGCGATGTGTGGATGTCGTGTAAGAGGTTACCATTGATACAAGGGTTTTTATCAGAGATCTCTCTCGTTTCCCCTAGTCTCATGTGCACGAACTGGCGCTTCTCGCCTCGCTTCACCCTCATCGGCTCTTGAGATCTCGTTTTTAAAAGAGATGGGCAATTCTCTCTCAGTATTTTTTCTCTCCTATACGAATAAATATACGTCGAATTCAGAGTAAAAACATCTCTTAACGAGTGAATAAATAATGTCTTGTTAGAATACTTGTAAAAAACAGTCCTGTTTTAATGAGTGAATAAAATAAGTCTTCTATTTCTGTATGGTTTTTTTTAATCATTTATAAGTTACCTGGAATATCGTTAAATTTGGGGATTATCTCGGGGATTATATTGGAAACTTGATTTCAGGGACTTGTAATTTTTTTTCATCACGATGCTCATATAGTCAACCTGTTGCGTAAGTTTGAAACGTTAGCGAGTCAGGCGAAATCTCTCAGGGTACACATTCAGAGAGCTATGGGCTAAAGCAAGGAAACCAAAACTATAAAAATGCATCCTGAATAATGTAGCGGAGGAGGGGAATGTAGCAGTGAAACAAATACTGCAGGGTCACCAACTCACGAAAAAAATACGAAAAAGCTGGGGTGTGTAAAACAGGTTTTTGTGTACACCAGGCTTGATCGATAGCAGAGCTCTTCAGAACAATTGAATTTCAAGGCAAGTCACCTTCGCAACTAGGGGCGGAGGGGTGCGTGGACAGCGAACACAACCCTCTGGACTCGGGCTGGTTCTGTGGGCAAGGGGTGTAGGGTAGGGGTGGGCGAGGTTGGTTACAAGCAGGCAGCCCCAATCTGAGCACAAATAGGCAGTTGTCGCCATCTTGCCTCAGTGCTGAAAATTTTACAATTGCAGGCAGACAGGTGAATGACTCCCAGGGTCTCACAGACACGATTTGGAGGGGAGGGAGGTGTCGGGGGTTTTTGGTATCCTGGACTCGGGTCAGATGTGAGAGGTGGAGGTGGGTGGGGTGGCAGGCAGGGCCCTTCTGATCTGAATGCAAATAGGCAGTTTTTGCCATCTTGCCTTTAGTGCTGAAAATTGACAATCTAGGGCAGATGGGTGAATGACCCCAGGACAAGTCGCTCTGGTGAGGGGTGCAGGGTAGGGGTCTGAGGTTAAGGTGGGAGGTGGCGACAGACAGGGCCCTCCAGATCTGAACACAAGTAGGCAGTCGACACCATCTTGCTACATTGTTGAAAAAAATTGTCAATCGCAGGCAGCTCGGGGTATCAGTGTGGCGAGTGGTTGGGTGGTGGGGAGGTGGTGTCTACAAGCAGACAGAGCGACGCAGAGGTTTCCTGCTGTCCGCCGCCATCTTCAGTTGGTCCTCAATGCTTGGAGTAGACATACGTGTACAGCTCTCTCTCTCTCATTTTCACCAGGCAGGTAGAAAGTTGGCAGACGAGGATGCTATGATCGTAGGTTACCTCAACTACAGACCATCGCACCTTCCTTCATGTCTAGTGATAGCCACGATTTACATATTAATATAAAAGTATTTAATTGAGGAAATATAATTTTTTGTGTGTTAAGTCAATATTGCGATAAGATTTTCAATTCACATTTCTGAGCTCGGTCTACAAAAATTCCTAGCAGTTTAAAAATACAATTTGTGTTAACAAGTGCAGTGAATTCCACAAACATAAATATTTTTCCTTTATTTACGAGTTATTACCATAATTTAAACACGGTTGTCTATCGGCCATGCTAGACGTATCTACTCACAGCTCGGCGTAAGTGCTACTTATTCATACATCGAACGGATTAATTTTAATATAATTTCAGGTACGTGTTTGTGTCTGGTTTAAATCGTATTCGGAGTTTTTTTGTCGTAAGATATCATTCACCAATCTGAATCGTGTAATTTGTACGTGTTAATGTGTTATTTATTCATACTGACTAGCTGGATTTCGTTTAAAGACAGTAAAATGTAGTTGTTCGTTATACTTGTCTCTCATGTTATTCATTTATACGTAGAACTCGTTACTTATTTGGTTTAATGACTCTGCCTTGTGTGATTTCATACTGGCTAGCTGTATTTCGTTTAGTCAGTTTGCACTTGTCGACATCAGATTCACGTAGTTAAAATTCTCTCTCGTGTAAATTATATTTCTAAGCTCGAGACTCTCGTTACGTTTAAGACTCGTGTAATTGAACTTATTATTTATATAGTCGCTTGAAATTTTCGATTCGATGTGTGTAATTTATTCATACGTAGAACACCTTGAATTTCTCTCATGTGTAAAATATATTCGTAAAAATCGCCTATCTACCACCAATATCCCTACCAAAATTTAAAAAAAATAAGAAAATTTACACTTAGCCCACTCTTGCACTCAAACTCAACACCTGTATAACACATTGCAACCCACCACTGTGGCCATTCGCCTGCAGAACACCACAGCGTCAACGTCGTACAAAACTCCTGCTACTCCCCCCACCCAAAAAAGAAAGAAACAAGTATAAAATCAAGAGAAAAAATCCGATTTAAATTAATCCTTTCATTAAATTTTACCTTTTCGATTTAATTAACTCTTTTAGATTAACTCCTTTTGATTAACCCCTTTCTATTAACCCTTTCAATTAATTTAACAAACCCTTTTATGTCAAATTAATTATGTCAATAAAAAAAGACGGTATCCGTTTGTATCTAGGATCCCCCAAGCCCTACTACTCTCGGATGTGTATTAAAATATGTGCTATGTAAAATGGCACATTCAGGTTTCAAACACACATTTGGTTAATCCGCGCTTCTAATTCTGAAAATTGAAAAAGCCCAACAAAAATGTTACCACATATTAAGAACAGTATGGTGGTTTGTTTAAACTGTTCTATACAATAATGGCATATACAGGTATGTCTCCTTCTTGGAGCTAACTCCTCGTCTTTGAACATGCTTAGAGCCCACTCACACAATGCGAAACTCCTATCTGGGTAATTTTATTCAAAGTGTGGAGTAACTCGAGATTGTAGGACCCCCCATTACTTGTTTTAAAATGCGATGTGCCCTTGATTTACTGGCAGCCGACTCACGCACAGCTTGTTGTACGGACTTCAACTTCCCGGGGAGCGAGTGAATGTGTGCAACACGGCCCCTCACTTCCTTTGTACGGCAACCGTTCTCTTCCTGCAGCACCGTCCTCTCTTCACATCACACACAGTGTCATGCAATAGTGTCATTGTTACACGCGACGGTCGTGCGGTATCGAATTCTGCCCGCAATCGTCTCTGCACCTCAAAAATGTTCTCTCATTTCCAGTAACACTTCTAAAAACACTCGCATTGCTGGAAAGAAAACCTGGGCACATTCGCTATTTTCTCTACTGTTATTGAAGTGCTGCCGTTCGTGGCAGCAAACAGAACTGACAACTGGCAAATGCAGAATGGATGGTTACACGCACTCACACACACACACGACGTTCTTCTTGCAACGTCAAATGCACGCAGCGCCATCTCGTTGTTTCAATAGCTTCTCTTTTTTAACGGACAAAGAGTGTACACATTCATGTGAGACACCCGAAATTTTGATGCCAGTCCCTATGTTTACCTTGGCGATATTGCTTTACAACGGTGTTTGTCCGAAGTAATTCTTAATTTAACCACTCATCCCTATTGCACTGCAAGGAGAGGGTGCACCCTAATGCGTGGATAACATCCACCGTCGAAGTGGAGCAAGTAGGCACCCGTCATTCCTGAGATGTCTAGTGGAATGAGGCCGTACTTAACCGTGGCGACAGAAGTATGCGAGGCTGGGGGAATGTAAATTTCACCAGCCAACTGTAATTTCGATTGCGTTTTCTTCATGCGAAAACTCGGCCTTAGCTCGTGTGGGGATGATTGCGGTGAACTAGTCACAAGGGCATTGCGGCCGCACAGTAAGTATGAAGATGGCGGGAAGTCCTGATTAGAGTTGGCCTGATCCGACTTACTTCCGCATCTCGGCGCGCACCGTTCACTTGAGACATATAGGCCGTTCACTATAAAGTGAGCACTTTTGAAGCCCTAGTGACTTTTCTCCTTCAACAAATTTATATCCTTCCCCTACTTGTTAATGTAGACCCTGCCATGCGAGTGATAAACACAGTGTATACATTCACCGTACCCAAAACCAAAAGTCCGAGGCCACAATGAAATGCATTTATTGGTTATTATGTCAGATGAAACAGCTTCAAAAAGTGGTCACTTTACCGTGAACGGTCTATAGCAGCAGTTGGGCATGCACAGTTTTC
Organism: Dryococelus australis; assembly: GCA_029891345.1. Lineage (NCBI taxonomy): Eukaryota > Metazoa > Arthropoda > Insecta > Phasmatodea > Phasmatidae > Dryococelus > Dryococelus australis. The sequence continues at coordinate 68,116,593 of CM057002.1, read as the reverse complement.
TTACTCTTCAAGGAGCATCGTGCTTTATGAACAAGGAAAAAATAGTTCACATATCTTTTTTCACTACTAAAATGTTAAAAGATAAGTCGAAACCAACAATTTAAATTTTGAAATTGTATAAGTGTTCAAACTGTGGACCTCGGTCTTGTAGTACTGTTGCTCTAGCATTAACAATTCTCAGTTCTTCTCCCCTGAAGAAAATGAACCTTCCCAAGAAGCTAATGAATTCTTAAATTTTATTTACTTCCTTTGCATTTAGAGCCATATTTATATGACGTATAAATACCAATTATATTTTTTTCAATACTCAAATCTAATTGTCAGTAAACTAAATTCAATTTTTTTATATTCTTTGTGAGTTACTTAGTACTAACGAATTTATAGTACACGCGTAGTAAATAGAGCACATTTGAAGTGTTTTCTTACAATTTGCTTTTTAACGACTTTGTTTTATTACACCGCATGTGTTCTGAGATGGATCCCATCACTTAGTTAATATGTGGATCGAAATCTGTTAACCTGTTAAGAAGGAAAATATTTTGCTAGTATGAAAATTTTTACTCTTAAGTAAATTAAATAAAGAGATGGATTACTAAAATACGTAAAGTAAGTTTCCATAGATTTTAATATCACGGTTGGTCCATATATTTAAGACGTGAAACTGCTTCCTCTTGAAGCGCTGCAAACTTCACTGTTTTTTTTTTTTGCCCCCAAAGCGTCTAACTTTGAAATGGTTAGTTAACCGCTAACCAACAATATAACCACATCAGTTGTAAGACAGCGAAGATGTTTACGAATGAATAGTACGCACCAGAGGAACATTGCTTAGTCGCAGAATAACTTATGCCCGGTTGCACCTACATCTTCCCTGATCCGAAATCGAATGATCCTAGTTCCGAACCAGCATCCAGTATGATATTGGTTCCAATGTAAAAGTGTTGCACCAACAAAATTTCATGATTTTCAATCTCCGATCCGTCGATTTTGGTTTCAAAGTGAGAGATCGAGATTAAGTATGAAACAAATTTTGCTGTTGGTTTTTAATATATGGCGTCATGAAAGTATGCGTTTTTTCACTATAGATAGGACTAGATGTGCGGTGTTTTATCGGTTTTAAGTGAATTATTGTCGTACGAATTTTACTGAACAATATTCAAGTGCATATAATGTTATTTTAATTTCCCAAGAAAACAACCGAATGTAGTTCTATCTGTTGGCGTATTTCAAACTACATTTGTCGAAGATGGCTGCTGATCTCAGATCGAGATTTCAAACCACCAATTTTGGCGGTTCGAAATGAACTTCATCTCGATCTCCAGTCCAGCTCTGAACTCGAAATGGTGCAATAATTGTCTGTGTCGATCTTAGATCCGAACTCCGATCGAGTTTTGAACCATGATGGTGCAACCGGACATAAGTGAAGTGAAGTGGAGAGGAGAGTTCTTGGCGGCTCTTAGCATCGAGGCCTCGAGAGCAAACAGAATATGTAGTATTAAAGAAGAGAACCAGCATGGCAAAGCATCTGACGTAAGCACATTCACTCACTAAGTCTGCGAAAAGCTCTGGAAACAGGCCTTGTTGCTAGTAAAGTACCTAAACCGCCCACTCGTTCCCGTAAGAGGCAGGATCAAAACGAGTAATTCGCAGTTGAATATTTAACCAGCACACACGGGAGGCTACTACGGTAAACCATTTACTTACGCCGAATAAAGACAACATCGTGAGCAACCAGGAATCTCAATATGTCATTGACGTGACAACTTAGAAACTTACAGTAACACTGCAGCACGGTTACTAAAAAATATAACAGGAGTTCCTTTGTACATTTTCCTGTTCGCCATATTAGGTTTTTGATGTAAAACTTTGGTACGTAATATGTTAATTATTTTAATCGTTGGTATCAAAATGTTGACTCGTTAGTAACCTTGACGACTGTATCTGCTTGTGCGGCAGTAGCCTATCACTGTCACGTCGTGGGTTCGATACCGACCAGTTACAAGTAGTGTAGTTTCTTTTCCGGAATTGGCTTTCTCTGTCATTAGTAAGAATGGCCTACTCGCAGAATCATAGCTCCTTTTGAATCAAACATTTGAAAAATCACCCATTATATGACGTGTTTGGTGGTTTCCTATATATGTAATGTATCTCAAGTGATTTTCAATTCTGTCAACATAACAGTATCTTATTTTTGATTACATTTAACTTTTACTGATATTTAATTTATAAATCGCTGCATTTTATTTATAATTGTCATTAAGTACAGAGAGAAAATAAGTGTTTTGGCAATGCCAAATAAGAAATGGTACTCATTCAAAATATTATTAACATGAGTGCGCACAAATATTGTGCGTTGGCCGTTGCTATAATTATCTAGAGTTTGTTTACATGAGGAAGAGGAAGATCCTGAAAGCAGAACTTAAGCAGGACTTCAGATATGTTGGAATTAACTGTGAGAGGATTTTATCATCCGGTATCAATCCTTGATATGTAGGAACCTTTAAATTCTTTAATTAGTTTTCTCATTCATTTACCAGCAGAAAAAGAAATAAGAGCTTCTAATTATTTCGAATTTACACAGAAAGTTTCTACGTTGTATACAGTGACTACGACATAGAATATTGAAAACCGCGTTCAAAATGAGAAAATATTGTTACAAGAATGACTGAGGGGCGCAACCAAGTTCGTGAGAGCTGAAGGTCTTAATAAAAATATAATAACTACATTTTATAATTACGTTTATTCTCAATGCTTCAAAATGTCAAACCGTTATTTACCAGTCTGAGCGTCCTATTAAATCCTATAATTCTTATTGAGTGCAATATTTAATACTATACCCATTTAATGAATTAAATTCTTTATCACAGTCTTTACTATTGCTAAGGCCCCTTAAACTGTTACTATTATTTCCACGCGTTTAGTTAAAACTGTCTATTTCAATCGTCCCGAATGTCTTTTCACTCACGTATCCAGTCCACAGTCCCGCAGATCAGTCCCACGCTTCACTGCACACAAGCTCGCCGACACACTCTCGCAGATCGTTGCAGTCGTCCCTCGCCGCACCAGAATCACCCAACTGTCGCTTAAGGTCGCATGAGACGCAAAAACTATTGGCCTTTAACCACTCCCCCCTCAAAGGCCCGCATGGGGTATTTATACTTGAGGTAGGTGCTGCCTAGAAAGTTCTTGGTCATCCAAGTTCTTCTGGGAAAAGTAGTGGTGATGAGGATGACATTTCTGCCTGATAAATGGAGAAATATGAGTTTCTCAGGGTCAGCGAGGCACGAGCTGCGATAAGTTTATCATTGTGTGCAGCGGCGTCCTTTGTGATAGGCCGCTCGTTTCGTCTAACATTACAAACTTGACCGCCAGCTTTCGGCGCCTACCCACACGAAGGAAACACAGGGCAGCGACATGCAACACTGCACCTCCTCAAATCTGTTCGCGTCCCGAACAGACACTGAAACATCCGGACCTTCGTAGAGTTCCAGGCGGTCGATGTGGACAACCATCGGCTTCGCCCGAGAGCCTTGACGACAAATCCAAACGACCACATCATTGATCTTCTTCAGAATCCTGTAGGGACCTTCCTAACATTTGTGTAGCCTCGGGAATTGCTCCTTTCGCCTCTGAGGGTTGTACAGCCATTCCAGTTGTCCTTATTGAAATACATCGTCCGACATTCTCCTATCATACTGCATCTTCAACCTGTGACTATTTATTCTGAGGTGCTGTCGAGCAAAATCATGAATGCCATTAGTGAGTTACATAATTCGCTAGTATAATCAGGGGTTGCAGCTTCCACTTCTGTCAATCGGCCAAAGAGCAGGTCACTGGGGAGGTGTAGCCTTCTTCCAAACATCATCCTTGATATTGTTACCCATGTCGGCTCGTGAACTGCTGAGCAGTAAGCAAGGAGAAACAATGGCACCTTTGATCCCCAGTTCTTTTGGTCGTCTTCCACAAAGATCGATAGGTACTGCTCAAGAGAGGTGTTAAGCTCCTCAACCATTCCATCCGACTGATGATGTAAGGCTGTAGTCGTAGTCTTCATCCCCAGAATTTTCGTCACCTCCTGGAAGAACATAGCTTCAAAGTTTTTTCCCTAATCAGAATGGAGTTCTAGTGGCACACCAAAACTCTAGAAGGCATTTTCTATGAGTGCCTCAGCCACAGTACATGCTTCCTGGTTTGGGAGAGGGATGACCTCAGGCCACTTAGTAAAATAATATTGAGCCACAAGTATATGCCGAATACCTCTCTCTGTGACAGGCAAAGGGCCCAGAATGTCAACTGTCATCCTTTCGAATGGGGCTCCAACATTGTATTTCTGGAGGTAACCTTGTCCTCTGATCCTTGTGGTGCAGGTGTCGCACATTCGGTACCACTTCTCAACATCCTGCCGACAATGAAGCCAGTAGAATATGTCTAATTCTATAAACTGTCTTATTAACACCAAAGTGTCCACTGGCTGCCTCATTATGCAGTTCTTTTGAGACTCCTGGAACCTGGTATTCTGAAAGGACCAACTGTAAATATGTGTGTTTTAAATCATTACTTTCTGAGTTTCTGGAAATTACACCATTCTTTAGTACGAGGGAATTACATTGTGGCCAGTATGCTTTTAAATTTGTGCTCAAGCTATAAATCTATTCCCATTTTTGCCAACAGCCAGCTTCTTTCCACTTTAATAATGGCTGCAGAATGGGATCATTCAGCTGATCTTTCCTAATAACCTCATCAATCCAGGTAGATGAACCATCACAATATAAAGAAGCTTGAATTCTTGCCCTTCTTGCCTTCAGAGATTCACATCTCTTATTCCTGGTGTTCGCAATGAAAACGAAATGGCTCACCTGGCCTAGACAGTCCATCTGCAGTGCCATGAAAACATCCAGATATTTGCTGTACTTCAATGTCATATTTTTGTTGATGCTGTATCCATCAGGCTATTCGACCTTGGATGTTCTAGAAATTTAGTAACTAACATAGTGAATCATTGATGGTTCTTAAAATCAAATGTATGCCATTTAGGTAGGATAGGAAGTGTGAAATTGCCTTCACCATGGCAAGAAGCTCCGTGCATGTATCACAGTTATTTATTTCATTCTAATGCAATACCTTACAGAAGTATTCTAGTAGTATTTCCTTCCCATATTGAACCTGAGATAACACAGCTCCAATGCCTACATCACTAGTACCACTGTCCAAAATAAATATGCCCTCACTTTTTGGGAAATCCAGGACTGGTAGAGATATCAGAGTTTCCATTGGCTTACAAAAAGTATTTTTACACTCATTGGTCCAAATAAATTTTCTTTTTGCCTGTCAGTTCATATAATGGCTTGGTGATTGTGGCGAACCCAGGTACAAATGATGGTAGTAGGCTCATAATTCCCAGAAAACTCTACACTTCAGTTTTGTCATTTGGTGTCGGCCATTTTCTTATTGCTTTGGTATTCTTGGGGTATGTTTCGATTCCATGCACCGACTGTATGTGCCCCAAGAAATTAATTTTCTTTTAGAATGGGTGGCACTTTTAGGTACCAGTTTCAAGTTGGCTGCAGTCACTTTCTGGATTTTAGAGTCTAGGCACAGTAGGTGCTCTTGAAATATCCTTGTCACAACAATGTCATCTAGGTAAACCTGACAAATATCCAAAGGCAGAACTTTTTCCATCAGGCATTCGAAGGTTGCAGGGGCATTATATAGCCCAAAAGGCATTACTTTGAACTGCTGTGTTCCTTTTTCTTAGACATAAAATGCAAACTTCTCTTGGTCCTTTGGAGCCACCTTGCACTACCAGTACCCACTCTTCATATCCAAAGTAGAAAACCATTGTGAACTTGCTAATCTGTTTAATGTGTCTACTGTCATTGCAAGTGGATCAGAATATTTCTTGGTCGCATTATTAAACTGACAATAATCTATGCAAAACTTCTAAGAGCCAACTTTCTTACTAACGAGAAGAACTATGGGGGATAACTATGGACTAAATGATGGGTCTAACACATCTAGATACTTCATTTCCTTCAGAATTCCTCAACTGCCTCATGCGAAGATAGTGGCAGTCGTCTTGGTGGCCCTTTAGTGGCCTATCTTCTCCTGTATCTATGTGGTGGCATGTCAAGTATGCTCGTCCAAGAACATTTGGTCCTCACGAGAAGCTATTCTTTTTCTCTGCAGTAATTCCAAGATAGCCTTCTCCTGTCGCCAGCTAAGATTTTCTTTTGTTCTTACTAACAGTTCCTCAATACTTCTAGTAAATGACTTGATATTTGTTTGCTCTTGAATCTTCAAATTCATTTGGAAGTACTTGTGGGTCCTGTTGCAATTGCCTATAATGAACCCCTCCTTAAGACGAATTGTACTATAGGACAAATTTATCATTCTAACTGGAAAACTTTCAGAATTATAAGAGACAAAAGTCCTCGATACAACAGCTTTACTTGGCAGGATGTCAATTCTCTCTGCTGGACCAATCATTCCCAAAAGTCTGACAAACATTCCTTAACACCCTGCATGTAATGATAATTTTATTAGAAACTGGCAGCACAGTGGATTGACCACATAATACTGGGCAACTAATTGGGGCGGACAAATCATGTCGTGTCGACACAACCTACTCTGTACTGCCTACCTGTAGCACACCAAGTCGAGTATCGGTGTAGCACCCCAGTACATCGGGCCCAAAAGGACATTCATCCTCTGTTTCTGCTATGTAAACATCGTGCTCTATTCTAAGGTTACCGAGCTTCAAGATAATTTTTTTTTTTACCTGTAAATTCTGTGGTCTCACCTGTTACCGTAGTCAGATAGCATCGTTCCATGTTGTCGTTGGGCGATCGCTAGGGGGAAGACCCGAGGATGTCTGGTCTTACGATTGTTATGGCCGCCCCAGTGTCGACGACCATCTGGTAAGCAACACCATTCAGGCTCCACTCCATAAGTATTGCATCCAAATCCTGTTTCACCGACTGTACTTGTACGAACATTGAGGCCTTCCCTCCCACAGTTACCGACCTTCGCCCCCTTAGATAGGTGTTTACAAGTTTTCCGACTGTGTTGTATTCTCAACTGCCTCTCGCTGCCTTTTATCATGCTGCTGCTTCTTTTGCTGCTGCTGTGGGCAGTAGGCTCTCAGGTGCCTCGGCTATCCACACGACAACACTCCTGATGTTTAGTTGGGGATTGGCGAATCTTTGTTTTGCGGACACTGAAAGCGATGTACGATGTACTTCACCGCCATCTGCAACTCCTTCAGTGTCTTCTCATGATGACTTCGTCGTACTTATTTTTGTCACTGCCCGTACCAGACGTCGGGGTACGGCCCCATGCTTTAGTGACTCCATCTCCAGTGCTCTGGCCAGGGTGTCCTATATAATGTGGGGTGCAGCCAGGCGTTCTACTTGTCATACTACTGTGTCGGCAATGGCATCGATGAAGAAGCCGACTGCGATAATGTCGCGCGCCTATTCGGAGCACCCTTCCAAAGATAGTTGAGAGAGCCGCACAATGTCTTGCCCTAGGTCCTTCAGTGGCAACACTTGTCGCTGGTTGCAGCTTCGCAGCTGTGCATGGTGGGCATGCTACAGGTACCGGTTGCCGAAACGTGGCTCCACTACAAATACCAGCGTGGGATATTCCAGTCGATGTCAATCTGTCAGAGATTGTAGTATGCTCAGTGTGGGGCCTCTCAGTACAGCCGCGAGGTGGTAAGCGAGATGCTCGGCTGACCAGCCATTCAGGGTGGCGAGTATCTCAAACTGGTGTTGGTACTCCCACCCAGAAGTCTGGACCTAGGAAGGGGTAGGCTTAGTTGCGATCCCCTTCCCCACTGCTGGCTGTGTGACACCAATACTGCTGAGCTGTTGGTTATCCTCCAGGTTCGCGATTTTGGTGACTACTTGTACTGCCTCCTCACTTTTCTCGGCTGGCGATGTTGTGATAGTATAATTTCGTTGATACAAAAATTCCTGCCATTCTTACTTCATCACACTTATTTCCTATTTCCTTTCATTCTCGACGCTGCCCATCCTGTCATTTACACTTGTGGCACCTCTATGTCAGAGGACGCAACAAGGGGGCAAAACCACAAGCCAAAATTATCATCAAAACCTTAAAGTGAATACACTTTTGAAAAAAACCCTATGAGAAAAATTCACTGTAATGAGAGACACCTACACTGTACTTCAATAAGAAAACATGTACTAACTTCCTTTTTTTTAAATTGATATTTCGTTTTTATTTTTTTCTGTTTTCGAGATTATACAAGTAGGTCTACAATTTGCATTACAGAATAATGCTCACACAAGATATAGATCTGGATAGAAAATCCTACATCAATTTGTAGTATTAAGTACATTTTTGCTCCAATGCAACTTTGAGAAACACTATTACTTTGAATGATAAATGTTATCTTTCATAAGATTAATTATAAATCAGTACATACTGGCACAGCAAAAGTATATATTTACATTACTTTGGTACTATATGTTTACTCTGACTCAGTTGGCATTCGTAGCCTATTTCACATCCCAGTTATATATATATATATAAATTTATAAATAACGTTCTGGAACAAATAAAATGTTTCATTTAATTTACTGGCCACTAAGATAGTCCAAGGCCAACAAGGAACCATTCCTTTTATGATTTCAAAGTCAAATAATGTCCACTAGAACAGCCAAAGGCCACTGAAACCAGAATGTTTATTTTACGGATTTCTGGTCAACCAAGCAGCAGAAGGCCACTCAAAAAGGCAAAGTTTATTTTATAAATTCTAAAACATTTACTGGCAAATAAAGCTGCAAAAGGCCACCAAGAAAATGCTATGTCTATTTTATGAATAGTTTTTAACCTCTACTGGCCATCAAAGCAAGCTGACGGCCACCAAAAACAGAAATGGTCTTCTCATGAATTCTTTATCATTTACTGGCCCATCGATCTACAAGAGGCCACCAAGAAAATACTAAGTCAATTTTTCAATTATTTTTAACATTTACTGGCCATTAAAGCAACTGAATGTTACCAAAATCGAACTTCCATATTTATTCATTATAATGTGTTGGTATTACAAAGAAACCTTTACTGGCCATACACATATAATCCTGAGGCCAAACGACTATTTTAACATTTTACAAATACTCAAAGTTTTAAAGGCCACAAATCCTGTTAAAAATGCCACTATTCCTTTAAAAATTCACATTTATACTTATAAAAAGAAAACGAAATTCATAAATGGGTACTTGTAATAATTTTGATTTTTCGAAGTCTCCTATTAAGGACCTGCAAGTTGGTCCTTCCTGAAACTGCCGTAACGGCCTACATTAATAACGTTTCATACATTTTAAGAAAATTTTTGGTTTTACAATACTTATCTCAGCTGTGTGTTCGTCCCCACGAGGAAGCGATCTCTAATCAGACAGCCCCCTCGTAGGTCTATACTCCAAAACCCCAATCTTCCTTAGCGGGGTTGCAGTATTGAAACGCCCAATCACAGGACGTCGAAATGTTCAGAGACAAATATCAGTTTATCGGCTCACGTCACTTCCGCTGGGGCGTTGAATTCAACTCTGACATCACTCACGCTGCCATGTGAGCGGGAATTCCAAGAAGTAGGTGTAGTTCAGAGTTACGCATGCGGCGCGACCATAGTGTCCACTCAGTGGACACTATGGTCGCGCCGCATGCCTGCCTGTCAGCCATGTTTAGTAGTCGCAGATTTTCTACCGTGCCGATAGGATGTTATTGCCACTGCCGATCGTACAGCATACATGGAAAAAAGGCCAGTACATATTGTTGTAGACTCGTAGCAAATTCCATTACATAATTTTCACAAAAATGCGATTTTTGTGGAAAATTTGAGGCGTAAAATGGCGCTGTCCAATATGTGCAAAGACAAGTTCCAGTTTTTGAGACAAGCATGCCTCACACTGTCAATTCTTTCATTTACGCTGTCTATTCTTGCATTTACACTGTCAATTTTTTTGTCCACACAGTCAATTATAGTGTTCACCAACTCGCTAATGCCTTCTATTCTCCTGTCTACATTCTGATTCACAGAGTCAATTTTCCTACGTACATTTTCATTTACAGAGTCAATTTTCCTATATATATTAATTATCTGGGTATTTAAATACTCGATTTCACTTAGTATTACTGAACTAATTTTGTTATTCACGTTACTTATTCACTTTTTACAACTTCCCTTAAGCTATTTGCACTTGCGCTCACTTGGCTACTTAATCCCTTAATTAATGCTCGCAGTGCTTCCAGTTCTGCAGACATTTTTCTTGTTAGTATACACAGTGATGATTGTTCAGAACAGTCTTAATTATTTTCCCCTTCAACTTGTTACATTAAATAATTAGTCCTAATATCACTCATTACTAACCTACTGCCTAACATGATTAAGAATTAGATGCCTCCATCCAGCTTCTGATACCAGTGTTACAAGAATGCCTGGAGGCGTATCTGAGATCGTCAGAAATGGAGACATTAAAAATAAAAGAACTAAATTAAATAATTGAATTTATTCTCAGTGCTACGAACAGTCAAACGTCTATTATTTACCATCCTGAGCGTCCTATCAACTCACTATTCTTATTGCGTGTAACGTTCATATACTATCTTCATTTCAATTAAGTCGTTTCCACGATATTTACGTTTGCTGATGTCCCTTAAACCGCTCCAATTATTTTCACACGTTTAGTTGAAACGGTATATTTCAATCGTCCCGAATATATTTCCACTCACACATCCACAGCCTCGTAGACCAGTCTCACTCTTTACTGCACACAAGCTCGCCGACTGCTCTATCACAGATCGCTGCAGTCGTCCCTCGCCGCTTCGGAATCGCCCAAAGGTCGCACTAGATGCCAAACTCTCGGCTCTTGATCACTCCTTCCTCAGAGGCCCGCATCTGGTATGTACACTCGAGTTTCGTGTCGTCTAGGAAGTTCTCGGCAATCCAAGTTGTTCTGGGGAAATTAATGGCAACGACGACATTATTGCATGATAGGTGGAGAAATGAGAGCTTCTCAGTGTCAGCGAAGCGCCCACTGCAACACGTTTATCGGCGTGTGCGGCGGTGTCCTTTATGACAGGCCGCTCCCTTTGTCTAACGTTGTAAACTTGATCTCTATGGCTCGGTGTTTTGCCAGGTGAAGGAAACACAGGGCAGCGACATGCGACTATATTTTTAATTATCATACTTTCCGTAAGTCCTACACAGCAAATTTATAAATGCAGAAACTTGATACACCCTTCTCACAACAGCACATCAAAGGGGCAGTAGAACCACCTCCGAAAAGATATTCAATCCTCAAACTTCCAAAATTATTCAAAAGTAACCTTTTTGCAAGTAACTGAGGGCTGAACATCAATATTGACCCCACCCATTCCCCAATTTATAACACATGAGATTGCACTTTATTTTTTCTATTTTTGTTTTCTTTGGTTTATAGCAAAAATCACATTTAGTTTTTTTTTTTGTATATAGTGGAAAATACAGCACTTTAAAATATACATTATTATGACAACATGGCATTTCTGTAAACTCTAAATCGCCTCAATTACAATTATTGAAGATGGCAAACAAAACATTCTAATAAAACCAGTGGTTTTCTACACACTACTCTTAAAAACTTTACCTTTGCCACATGCAAAAAAAATAGGGCCAATTATTGATAATTTTAATTTTATAGCCATATTCACAAACAAAGTCCAACAGACTAAATAACTGACAAATATAAATAAATGAGAAGAGAATATATTACTGGCTGTTCTCTCAAACCCAAGCCAAAAATGGATTACTTACAACATTCATGGCAATTCAGAATATTAAGGCCAAGGGAAGGAAATTTTACTGACATGTAAAAATTTATTACTTTACTACAAAAGCCAAATAAGAAATTGCTTGGAAAATAATTAATTAGGCTAAATATTTTATGGTCGTTTTCACAAACAAAGGCCGAAAAAATTCTTTACTTGCAAGGGTTTTGACCATACTACAAAGGCCAATTGATAAAAATTATTAGGCCTTGAGAAGGGATAAATATTGTATTACATTCAACATTTACAAAAACCATTTGGATAAATAATTCCGTATAAAAAATGGCTAAGTTTTTTCTATCTTAATCACAAAATATAGGTCTATTCAGAACTTACCAATGCCATATGTATACATTTACAAGTTACTTCGACTTTGTACAGTACTCACTCATCGTCACATAACAAGACCAAGACCATTTATTAAAGTTACCAGAGAAAACTATGCTCAACTCTTACTTTTTTCCTTCAAGGAAACTACTTGCCAAATTTACTCTTAATGGACTTTGAAAAGTTCAAGTCCTGCCAGATGGCCTATCATAATGACTTTTGTAATTTCATTATTATTTTTTGTTATGCTTAACTCAAGGCAGGGAGGGTCTGCTGCATCTCAGAGCCACCTTCTCTCTTGAGTCAGGAAACTCCAAGGCAAATATACCCAGTCAAAATTTCACCCCAGGAGGGGAGTGAAACCCAGGGTCAATAAGGTGTCCCAGAACTCCCAACCCCGCACTACTGGGGAAGGGGTTATATATATATCACAATACTTCCGCCCAGTAATAGAATGATTTGAATCAATCAACCACAGTCCACCAAGAAAATTTATTTCCGCTTAGAAACAGCTGAGCGCAAGCCGGCACTGACTATTGTCACAATGCAGATGCAAATTCTCGGAAATCAGGTGGGCGACACTGCAGGGGTAAATTCCAGGAAGCAACGAGCGTGGGCGCTAATAGGCTAATTGGCCACGTGACAAGCGACAGCCACGCACTGGGATCGCCGGCGACGCGCAGTTACAACTTTGCTAGTGTAGTAGTGATGGGATATATAGTTCACTAGAATGAACTAGGTCGTTCCGAACCAGTCACATGTGAGAACAGTTCATTGGGAACCGTTCTTTTGAACTATATATAGATCACAGTCGAATGATCACGCGTACTGGCGAACTGCAGAGCGCAAGTGTAACCTCGGCCCGAGAACTAGACAGGTATTTCTCTGTTTCCTCTTTCACAGTTCCATTTCCCCTCTCCAGAAGAATCTAAGCAAGCGTGAAACGGGAAGAGAAGCAAACAAGTGATGTTTGTAAATTGATTGCTAAAGAATTAGTGCATTATCGTGTGTAGCTCCCGACCGATTTGCGACTCATGTCACTATTGAACTAGGTAGGTCTGCTCTGCGATCCCTACAGTCCTAGGCAGTTCTGAACGAGCTAAAACAAAGATATCGATAGACAGGGGCAGATTGATAAGAAGTATGCACGTTGCGGTGTGGCCAGTCAAGGTGGGTGGGATAGCCGGAGGGGGGTGGAGCTGCAGGAAGCGAAGAACGACGGAGCATGCACAGTGGCGCGCCTGGCGTAGTTGCTGGTACTAAGAGAATGACTGACCGATATCACAAGAGACTAGTTCTTTTATGTCGCGGTGAACTATGCACCTAGTTCTTTTTCAAGACCAGTTCAAAATGCACTGGTAGTTCGTGAACTACCCATCACTACAGTGTAGCATCCGCCGTCGTGTACGGTTCGTATTTTTGAACCTCTGCGTGACTGTGTGTCTGTGCCGTTTGACTTTTCTGCAAGTTTAACGGACCTTCGAACCATGGATTTGACGAATTCTTGATGATATTATGCCGTGAATACTCACGTTCTTGTTGTTTCGACATTTCTTGTATTCGGAATCAAATGGTTGTATGGCTGTACGGTTAAATCCAAGGCCACGTGCTTTCGCACGCTTTAGATTAGATAGATAGATGGACAGCTTTGCCGGATGCCACGCCGCACGTTCACGACGCGCTGCTGCGCCGAGAATACGTAGCCGACATTTGGCTACGTTCAAAATCTTCCATCGTTCCAAGATATTGCAGGTTGGTGCCAAGATAGAGTAGAATTAAGCACAACTAGCAGAATTCTTGACTCCGGGCTGCCAAATTGTGTGCTTCCCAAAGCACGCACGGACTTTAATTTTTCCGGGGTCGTGTAGTAGGTCGGGATCAGAAGACTTAAATTGCCATTTTGAGGCGCTCGGTGTCTCAGAATTTTATTTACAGGCAGCTATAAAAATCACACTTTTGGAAACGGATAACCCCATAGTCATAAATAAGTAATGATATAAAATTTGTAAATTTGGCCAGTATTAAAGGAAATATTATTTGACTCAACTATTTTATACTTCAATTTTTTTTTGTTCCATACCTATTCATATCGACATTTGGACTTCTGGGATAGTCGTAACTAGAGTTCCCAGCTTATATTCAAAGTTTCCATAAGGGACACTTCCGGCAAGTGATGCAACGACACCTGACTGCAATGAAATGATCAAGACAAATTATTATAAATAAGAACTATCTGTAATGCGCAAATTTTTGTAATATAAGTTCAACAGTCACCTTTTCTCTGAACATAACAGAAAATAATAATTCCGAGTACAATCGTGATTCAGTGTGATATGAATTTACGATTCGATCTGCTTTTAAATAGACCACACCGACACACACTGGAAGAAAAATATTGTAAACATCCTGGCAAGAGCTAGTTACCTTCCACAAACACGCGTGTTTTTTTACTGTTACCTGTCGGCGTCAACTGTAACTATCTCAGGTCATTGCGTTAGAACATGAGAAAAAAAACTGTACCTGTGATAGCGGAAATGGTAACTGACTAACAATATCTTGATTCATATTCAGTTTGTTCTTAAAGAAGTATGAGCTACCGGATATATGACGCCCTGTCCAATGTACGTACGGGATAATTTTATTCTGCCAGCCACAGTATAAGGGAAATCCCGTACAATACGGGACAGCTGGCAACCCACTAGTCGTATAAAAATATATATTCTTGTTATTTCTCTAAAAAGAAATATACTCACCAGTTCTATATCTGCTTGGCGTGAGTAAAATTATAAATATTTCAAATATTTTATCCATTTTACTATGTGATTTTTTTCCCCATTCTCTATTCTCCATTCAACACGCACGAATCTGAATACTTCAGTCACAAAAACAGCGCAGATATTCACGGTTAAACAACTTTTCTGATGTCCTGCTTAAGTTCTACTTGCAGGATATTCCTCCGCCTCATGCAAACAAAACGTCTGGAAAAGTACACTAGAGGGAGAACGCACCCCATTCTCGCACACTCTGCGTCATAATATTTTGCAGAAGAACTATTTCAAGACAGCCATTATCAACACACTTATTTTCTCTTTGTTTTTATTCATATTAATTACAAATTAATTACCATATTACAATTTGTAGATAAAATATAAGTAACACTTAAATTTAACAGAAAATAAGGCACTTTAATGTTAACAGAAACGCACAACACGTGTGATATAAGCCATATTTATAAAAAAAAAAATTAAAAAAACCAGGCGGTTTTTCAAAGGTTTGATTCTAAACGTGTGAAAAAACTGCGCAATTTAGTCTTGGTTGAATTGAACTTTTACTTATATTTTATCTATAAATTGTAATATTTATGTTAATACAAAAGGAAGAAAATAGATGTATTGGTAACACTAAGTGAGAAATAGTTCTTAAGCAAAATGTTATTACACAGAGTGCGCACATATATTTTGCGTTGTCGCTATGGTGTAATTTTCTAAACTTACGTAGTTAAGCTATGATTGCATGAGTATGAGGGACATCCTGGTAGAAGAACTTTAGAATGGTTTCAGAAAAGTTGAAACTAACAGTAAACGCACTGTATTACAAGTATCGTACAGTGTAGCCTTTTCACGGTAAAGCGAGCACTTTTGAAATCAACCTTGGAAAAATGTTACAGCCCTAGCTATCTGCAAGCGTACGCTGACGGATTGCGCTTATTAAAGTTGATAGCGACGGAGGGGAAAGTAGTTCTACAAAACAACGCTGGATTAAGTGTTAGATAAATATTTGCGAATACTGAAATTATCAATTTTTTTCAGTTCACATGGTCGACGCATGAATAAAGTGATCAGGCCCAATGCAATGTTAATTTTACATGTGGTGGAATAATACACAATGCGCACACAAGTTGATATTGCGCGCGGCTTTTAAAAGTTCTCGGTTTATCGTGAACATACTATGTTCCCCGTCTGGCCGACGACGCTTGAAGTGGGCGCTGTTATGAAGCCAGCGCGGCGCCTCTTGTCTAGTCTGCTCTGCCTGCAACAAGGAAATGCGCTGGCGCGGTTGAGAGATTGAAGCCGTGGCACGTCATCCATATCGGTTACCTTTGAAGTGCGGCGGAGCGGGGGTTATCTGGCGGAGCGGGGTTATCTGGCTGGCAGGGGCGCGGCCTGCATGAAATATTCGCAGTGGGCACCACCAACCCCAACCCCCTCCAACCTTACACCCGCGCCAACAATGTCGGGCGAGCGCCAAACAAATCGCCCGTCACGTCGGCCTGGCGCCCAATCCTGCAGCCTGGCATCCCGACACGCACTGCAGCGCCTCACGATGAAAACTACGCCAGCCCATATTTCACGTGTTCGGCTTGTACATAATCACTTACTATCGCCAGTAGTACAACACAGCCGGTTCTGGCGCAGGAGGCTGCGCTGGTGCAGCATGTCAAGCCACTCGCCTCACACCGCGGCATACCAGGTTCTATTCCTGCCGGGGACCAAATCCGGAGTTTAGCATGCGGGAAATGTGGCGGATGTTGCCGTCAACTAGTTAGTTTCCGATGCTGTTCCGTCAAAAAGAAATGCCCAATGCTCCATTATCGGGCGCTGCTTAAATATATATATATATATATATATATATATATATATATATATATATATATATATATATATATATATATATATATAATCTGGAGCAGAATTTGGCAAGTGGCACTCTTGGGCCGGCCGCCGTCTTGACTCTAACCTTAATAGCCCTTGCAATAATTCTGAACTCGAACATTTCTTAAAATAACCTTTATTTCAAAGTTCCGGTGGTGATTGGAAACTTATTTTAGAAATTCTGAAGTTATGAAGTATATTTCAAATTTTATTTGCCATGCCCTTATTCTGCGCTGGCGACTGGCATATAGAAATTCGTTAATGGAATTTTTTGGTTTCCCGATTCGTAAGATTTCTGAAACAGTCTTGGTACATACTATCTGTGTGTTACGCAAAGCTCCCTCATTTATATCCGACAGCCGCCATCTTGAAATCCGCATGCGTACTACATATTTTATTAAACATATACAAAAATATCAATTCAGTAAAGATTAAATAAATTGTATCATATGTAGTCTTAACTGAACTAATGAACTGATTTTCGGGACGAAGTTCTGCACTCGCCGTTTGCTCTGTTTGTTTATAACTGCTCCACCGATGTTGACTCCTACAAACTGGCATGTCTCTGGTAAGGGTCACATACAAATTGCCCCATTCTCTACCATAAAATGCCACCCTCATGCACAACAGCGACGCCACTTACTCCGAACATTTATGAACATGATGCAAGGAACATTGTGTATTTTGCACATGATCATGACACTGTAGGTTCGTGGAACTTGATGGATGACTTCGGTCGCATGGACAGATAGCCACATTGTAGTCAGGCATGGTAACGAAGTATACATTTTTCTTCCCATTTCAGAAGCATTACTTATTTTAAATTCAGAACAGCACATCAAACAATAATTTAATATGCCTCGAAAATAATTCATTCACGCATAAAAAATTACTCGTAACGTACCCCAAAACATACACAAGTCTCGAAAGTTACCTCAATTACACTATGCTTAAATTATGTCTTAAGCATGCATTAATAATAACTCTGCAGTACTTAAAATATATCTTAACCATATCTGAAACACACTTCAAATAAATGTCTAATTACTTAAGACACAATTTAAAAACACATAAAATATAATTTAAACATACATCAAACATACCTCAATAATATCTAAAAATATCCCAAACAAACCCCAGGCAAACCTTAAATATACCTCAATCGAATAGAAATTATTCTGCAAACATGCTGCAAAATATACAACTCATATCATACACTTATTATCCTAGACATAAAATCCACACTGCAGACATACTACTCGTACTACAAATTTAACACAAAAATATATTTTATACACCTGGTATACTATACAATATAATAAAACCTTATACCAGTCTTCTAAACATTCGTATCTTCAAACTTGCAGCTCCCATGCACACTTTATATAGGCCTTCATAATACGAATATCGAAAAAGTAATAAAGTTTGTTGCCGAGCACATTAAGCATAACACTGAAGCCTATTGAATCAGTGCTAGATTTAAAGCCCATGTGAACCAACTGAAAGAGAAATGTGCTCCAAATTATTCGTTTTACTTACTTTAACACTACATCTTGTTTTATCTCTACGTTTCATATAGTGCAAACAAAAAAATGCATTATGATTTTCAATGACTGAAAACATATATATTGTTCATGTAAATCCCTGTACTATAATGAGGTCCTTTACAAATTATTTTGAGCTCTACGCCGGTCAACTAACCCATTAGGGTTGTCAGTTGTGTGTGTTCGTGTGGCTTTCCACTACATGTTCACTGAAGATATCTGAAGAAGAGTCAAGAAAGTAGTCATCATTGTCAGTTTGATCAGAAATATCTTCAGTCTCGCCTTCAGTACCCGAGTCTTCAGTATGCACATAAAGTTTCCCATTTTTTTACAGGGCCACCATTGACTATGTCGGTCTTCTTAACTACTGTGGCTGTACCGATTCATCATATAATGTATTTTCCACGAAACAACTGTATGACCTCTATGTTTTAAATGTGATTTCTTTCATTTCATTTGTGCCACTGCTCACCCATTGTGTAGATCATTGTTGTTGCCGAGTTGTGGGTACTGTGTGTGTGTGTGTGTGCTGTTACGCTATATAATAGACTTGCATTTTGGGTTACGAAGAGATTAAAAATGGCTCTTGTGATATATACGTATTTATAGACTTATCAGATGGACCAACAACAAATAAGTTGCAAAATGGTGGCCCGAAATATCTAAAAATTGGAAACAGGTAGCTCAGGATGCCTGAAAAATTATAGTAAATCATACTGTGAATTGCTGATACCAAAAAAAAAAAAATCTTTTTTTTTTCGATATAGCGATTTTTTAATACATATATACCGCTGAAAGTTGATGTTATTACGAGCAGTGAATATTTTGGAAATTTTTTCTTCCAAAAGACGAGGAAGACTTGTTAATCTGAAAGCTCGGTACTAACATTGCGGATTAGATACAAGAGAACATTCATCAACACAATTCCTCTTATAATGAACATATACAAATATTTTTATTCGCGGTTGCCTATTTGTCGTAAAAAAAGTAGCGCAGCTTTACATTTTCTAGTTTATTTGTGGGATGAATTTGTTTCTATTATTCATTCCAGAACCTGTTACGATTCTGGGGGGGTATAATGGCCGATCGCGAGATGACGGAATTTTATCTCGTGTTAGTGTTGTGAATGGTGACGAATCACATTTTAGTAAATGAAGAACCTGCAGCCATGAGCTATTCGCATTCGTTTTGTGAAAAAATGATGTTCGCGGTACTTAATCTCTATTCTGCGCACGACAAATCCTTTCATGTTTTCAGACACATTGAGTGAATTCAATCGAAGCATGACAGTAGAGGCACGGATACAGAGGTATCACCTATGCAAATGAGATCGATGGCCGATATACAAAGCTAAAAAAAATACGATTTTGCAGCACTGTATTTTACGTACATTACATATTCATCCAGCGGCTAACTTGCCCGAACAGATACTGCAAATTTGAGCAAAATTCATAGTTTCGTATGGTAATATATGTGGGCCTATATTATGAGCACATTCGGAAATACTCTGCGACATGTTGAAATGTAATAGCCGGGCATAAAATGAATTACCAGACTGAATGCTAAAAAAATATGAGAGACGAAAGAGAATGGTGATTCACCTCTCGTATCAGACAAGAAACTGTGTTGCGGGTTGCTTTGTTCATAGTAACAACTTTCCCCGACCAGCAAGACAATGCTGGCAGACAATGATGAAAACAAGAGTGCTAATGGCAAGGGATTAAGCGAGGGCGAATAATTGGTCGAACTGTAGTGGTGGAATGAGTGGTAACAGAATAAATATCAAAGACTAACAGCCGAAATTGATTAGTGAGAATGGAGGGGGTCGACTTGAGCGCTGTGGGTGGGTGAGTGAGTGAAGAGATTTGGGCGGCTCTTAACATCGAGGTCTTGAGAACCGATGAGGGCGATTGATGTGAACATGGAGCAGCGCCGTAATGGAGGGGCGGGAGAAACGGGAGATCTCTAAGAAAACCCGCCGACCAACGGCATCATTCAGCACGATTCTCACATGTGAAAATCCGGCGACCCGACCGGGTATTGAAACCGGTTTGCCTTGAAGGGAGGCGAGCGTGCTCATCGCTCAGCCACTGCGGCCCCTTGAGCGTTTTGGTGGAGGGAGGGGTGAGTCGAGCGAAGTTGTAAGCAAACAGTGCGAGAGTGATGAGAGAGAGCGAGAGAGAGAGGGAGGGGGGGGGAGAGAGAGTGAGTTCGGGTGTGATGTAAAACGAATGAAATGTCTTATTGGTGGAAGGGGGAAGATTAAACTGCCAATATAAATTGGCGATGATTGGGGTAGATGGTCGAGGAAAGCCAACTTCGGGAGGGCAAGGTGTGCGTGTGTGTTAGTGCGCGCGTGTGTATATATTTGTACGTATGTATGTATGTGCGTGTGACGTAAATCCTATAACATTATAACATGTTAGAGAATAGCCAGTTAAAATGTGGGAATGGAAGGGTTGCAGGTGATGCGACTAATCAGTCTAGCTATGTGTTGGATGGAGAGGGATGTGACATATTAATTAGTTAATAATATAGTGGTGGTCAATCTACTGGTTTTCGTTCCGGAAGTATGTATAGTCTGCCATCTTTGCTTCGAACCGCGACCTCCTGCGTGTATTAAATTTTTTCTTTAAAATTCGTAATTTTTTGTCATTTTCTATTTTTACTGGTTTTTTCTTCGAAATTATTACATTATTTTTAAATTTTTTGTGTTCAAAGTCGTTTAAGGTTACGGGATCGACCTAATGGTCACAGTTACAGGACAAAGTTCAAGGTCACCCAGATCCAAAATGGCGTCTGGATGACGTTACAACATGGCAGTCAGCCAGTACCTGGCTGCTGTGCCGGGTGTTAATGCACCACACACATCTTTATTTATTTTCCTAGATACTTCTAACGACAAGCGATTTGAGGTATGTTTTGCTTTAGGACTGAGATTAAGATAAATTTGAATTAATATATCAAATATGAAACTATGGTTCACGGTATGGGCCTACTTTGCGAGTGTGATATTCATATTAACGTATAATTGTTAAGGAGGTAGTCGATAGCCGCAAAATGATTAGCAATGGGGCTGTACTTTACAGCTGAGTTGGAACAGACATTTTAGTTTCTAATATCCAAGGTCCTGTAGAATTATTTATTGCATGCCGGTTAACTACCTGGCAAGGAGAGTACTGGTATTACATTAGTTGGCGAATGACAGTGCGTAGGCCCCAACTCTAGTATACATTTTCATCTACTGACCTGCTTCTGGTTGGGAATCAGTGTTTGGCTACCTAGTGGCCGCAGCGTGCTTTTCCCCCTAAAACTTCCATCACTGTAAAGTGACATTTCAATAAATTATATACTCGAATGACAAAAACTAATAAAATGAGCATCACGTTATTACTTGAAGATCCTGAAACTGCAAAATATTGGAGTACGAGTAGATTCTTCAGAAAGTGTGTTTCGTGGTCTGCTGAACTTTCTGCACGATGCCATTAAGAATCAGTTTTAAAAATTGAAATTCAGCAATTATGACCTTTCGTAATATGAATAACAATGAAACGAATTTTTGTTGTTAAAAAATTGTTTTGAAAACTGAAGGAAAAAAATGAACTGAAACTGGGATTCTATCTGGATCCGCCTTCAAAAGCTAGCTAAGCCTATTAATTACCCATACTTTTCTAAATGGATATCAATGGAAAGTCACAGGGAAATATTATATTAAAAACTGCTCAAATCGTAAGAAAAATAAAAATTATGTTTTCTTGGAGATTAAGACACGAAGATAAGATAGCTGCGGTAAGATATAAAAGGGGCTGGAGCCTACGGAATAGGGGATGTGCAATTTGTGACAGAAAATCGAAGCGCACCTGAGCTTAAATCTGTCAGAAATATTATCTAATGACGCAATTTCGCTAGAAGTTTCTTAGGAATCCCATATTGATTTATGGATGGAATTAAATATACTAGAATGTTTGCTACACCAGTATGTCGTGCTGCGTATGTATGAAGAGGAGATTGGTAGCTCGAACGAATGACGTCGTGGTGATGGAAACCCCAGCGTGCTCAAGGCTACTGCACATCATGATTTATTCATTGCTTTTTGCAGAACGGAAATTGAGCTAGACCCACCACATTGAGATACCGTGGATCGATGCCAGGAATCGAACCCTGAAACTCCAGCGAGAGGCAACAGTGCCATATGTTACGACATGGTCCTTGTAACTACGTGATTTCGACGACTTCTTTGATATGATATACATACATAGATACATTTTTATGGACATCCAATAATTTCTTTAATACAAGGCAAGGAAATAGTTTCAAGTATACACAATATTACTCACTCTACGTAAACGGAGCGGGGTGGCGCAGTGATAACTCACTGGACTTGCATGCAGGAGGTCATGGGTTCGAATCCCGGCCCAGCCATCCTGATTTAGGTTTCGCATGCCTTTTTTCTTTCGAAATCACTCCAGGCATATGATGCGATGGGACCTTAACAAAGGCCATGGCCCATTCCTTCCCCAGTCCCTCTTCCCTGATCAACTGGCTGCGTCTCTATAACCTCGCTGTCGACGAGACGTTAATACAAACTTCATTATTACACTATTTTTATGAAAAAAAAATATTGCTTTTGCTTGCGGAATCTTAACTACTATAAGTTGATGGATCCCCAGGAGTTCGCGTACCACAGTTTAAGAATTGCTGTATTACATCACTAAAACGGCCATTTATGTAAAGAATCCCAAAGAGATTATTATTAAAATTATTTAAAAACTATAAAACAATATTTATTAAAAATTATTAAAAAATACTTGAATTTACCAGAGGGCACACCTAGCCCATACACATTGCACCATCTTGGTAGGCGACCACCATCTTCATAGACGACCACCACCTAGGTATAAATCACCCATTTGCCATATTGGAAGTCAATGCCCATGACCTTGATCCATGATCTTAAATGATCTTGAAATCCAAAACTCGAGAAAAATTAATAAAAGTCAGCAAGCATAATACACTACAGACTAATACCACCATATTAGATGCAGACTACCTCAACCTATACCCCATGACTTTGAAATACCTTGAAACCAAAACTCGAGACAAATACATAAAAGTCAGCAAGTTACAGACTACTGCCAACATGTAGATGCAGACTACCTCAACCATAATCCCATGCACTTGAATGAAATTGAAACTAAAAAACTTGAGAAAAATGTATAAAATTCATCAAGCATAATACATTACAGACAACTGCCGCCATGTTAGATACAGGCTACATTAACCTTAACCCAATGACCTTAAATGACCTTGTAAATAAAATCTTGAGAAAAAATGAATAAAAGTCAACAAGCATTATACATTACGGACTACTGCCGCCATGTTAGCTGCAGACTACCGCAACCTTAACCCAATGTCCTTGATCTTGAAAATGCAAAAAAGTTAAAATATTATAATAATTCCAAAATTACTACTGAAATTAATTATTAGAAATTATTTAAAAATTAATTTAAAAACTTATAATTTTTTTAAAATACTTACATTTCCTTAGGTCCTCCCTCCAGTACCACCTTAGTTACATTCGTTCCATCCCCAGCAGACGACTGACAACTCTCGCCTCCAATCATCCCACTTATACTCATTCCGCCAACTTGATTTATTGTCTGTCATTTGTTTACATGCTACTTGAGATTGACTCTCGTATTCGCTCGACTGCCATCGTTGTGTACATATACTAAATCTCTCACGTTCGTTCGACTACCATATTTGTTTTTTTTTTGTACATCATTTGTTTTTATATGTTACTAGAGGCGGCCATGTTGAGAGACAGCCATCTTGCTATGTGCAGTGCTCCATGTTTTTTAAATTGTCATTTTTTTATAGTTTGTATCTCACCTTCGTGCGACAGCCATATTAGATTTCATATGTTTACATCACCTATGTATGACCGGGTCACAGCCATATTTGTATTTGTGTTTAAAGTATATGTTGCATTGTTGACAACCGTAAAAATTTTTCATTAGCTAATTAGTTGTTTTGTCGGCAAGCCCCTACCAACTTTGTTCCATCAATTTCACAATTAATTCGACTCCCTCCATATTGAATTCTATTCACAACACATCTGTAGTATCGATTATATCACCTGCTATCTGCATCTACCGAATTGTGACATTGACCATTCATGCAAACCACGTAAACTATCACATTTAATAGTTTATTTGTTATATTGTTAAATGCAAGTATATTTTTATTTGAAACACTTTATTTTTTTTTAATAAAGCACACGATATTTTTATGAAAAATAAATAAAATACAACTTATTTAATAAATACATTTTTATTTTCAAAATTTTACATACAAACATACATTTCTTTGCGACGATACCTTCAAAGGCAAGAGGGGGTAATCACGTTATTTCTTAAGAGGATTATATGTACTCGTTCTTAGCTCCAGATGATTTACCGTATCGAATGCCAAGCCCGAACCCTTAATCAACATTTCTTCTTCCTCGCAACATACCTTTTCTATATTATATTCTACACTGTTTTCGATGTCGTAAACATTATAAACAGGTACATTAGATGTCTTGAATGCCCTCTTGTTGATACTTCCGTCCAACGGTTCCGGTTATGTATAATTGCATTCTAGCCATATATTATATTTTAGAGGCCCATGTTTTTCAATCTCTTCTGTAAGTTGGTTAATTAAATTTTGTTTCATACTTGTCATGAACGAACAAGCATCTTTCGACGAAACTGTCAGATTCGGAGCAATGTAATCTTTCAACATGCCCCTGAATGTAGATTTCTTCAGAAGAAATCCATTGGAATTAGGTTTGCCTAGATCTGTTAGTAATTAGTCCACATTTTTAACAATATTTAAGCGCATTTCCGTTTTGGGTGCTTCGGAAAGCAGAATTTAGAGGAAAATCATCTTCAAGAAGGAACGTCATGATATTTACTGTGATCACGTGTAACAAGATCATAGTAATAATGTGTGACATATATTTTATAATTAACTTCATTTACATCAGTGTCAGCCATAATTGTTTGTGACAAATGGACGCACATAAAATCAACCATAGAAATTATTTCCTACATTGTCATTATAATTTTCTTGAACACAATCATAGTAAACATTAAGACGATATTCTAGGACGAAGATTTTCTTGCGAATTCTGCTTTCTGAAGCATCCAGAATGGAGATATGCTTAAATTAATTTGAAATATAGATTAATAAAATAGATTTTTTTTTACATTTAAAAAGTATATTTAAAAGAAATATTTTATAATGTTGCAAAATATATTCATTCTTTTTTAATATACAGCCAAAATCACACATTTCTGATAATTCTTATGGTGCCTGTATTTCTATTTCACGAGTTCTGCTCATTGTACAGTCGGGTGCAATGCTCCATAGGCAGTTACTATTCTTCCACCTGAAGGCCTAGCCTCACCCCTTCTGCAGAAATTATTCGTGTCATCATTTCGGATTCACAGCAAATACTGAAAATTAATTATTTAAAAAAAAAGTACATTTTAAGAGTTGTTTAATATTTTTGTGAGTAATTTTAATTGCATGTTAATTGCGTGTTATCTGATAGTTGAAAAAGTCGGGAACATATTTATATTTTATCAATAAATTTCTGCCTTTTCGCAAGCAGGAAATAATACGCAATCAAAATTAGACACCGAAGTATTAAACAACTAGTAAATTGTAAATATTTGTAATCAAAGTTTTAGTTTAATACCTCTGAAACTGAAATTATGACATGAAAAAGAATAACTTCTGCAAAAGCGTGAGGCCGAGCCTTAACAGCCCTCCTGCAATGTCGGCAGCCGACATCTTCAAATGGGGAATTTATGTTAAACGAAACTCCTTCTCATTGCGTAAATTTTAACGATAACTATTTAAAACAGAAAAATAACCTTTTGACGCGACTTTCTCTGAAAATAAATTATTTCTTGGTATTTTTTTACTATATATACTTTTCAATACTACATTTAACAAAAAAAAAAATTAAAAAATTATCAAGATTTCTCAACATAGCAGTATTGCTTATGGGTCGGATGAACCCCCGAATTTTTCGTGAAATAGTAGTTTGCGCGAATACGCATATCCCGGCAAATAAATGTTCTGCAAATGCGAATTTCTATCAGAAAAGATTAAAAAAACAATCATCTACCAACTGTGTTTTTACTTGTGTCATATTAAGTGTAGCCTTGCAGAAAAAATTCGTCAAAATGGTCAAATATCGCATTTTAAAACTCGCCTATGCGGTTTCCTTAAGGTGGATCAGGCTCGGCCTTCTTGGATATTCAGAATTTCCACCGTAAATTGCATTACAAATTTTGTATTTTATTTTGGGCTTCGGCAAAGCGTAGGACATTACATTGCACATGTTTCACAACATGTATTCCTGGATTACTGTTCCAGGACCATTTCTGTAAGCGAAAGCAAGGAAGAATTATTTATTTCTTGCCTTCAATCACTAGTCGAACAACAATCAATTCTATAGAGATGTAATAGTTTGATTAAACTTAAGGAGCTGTTATTTATGCCATGTCATGCGAGAAGTCTCATTAAACGTTCTTAAATTGAACTTATGGCAAAAATAGTGAAAATTCATGATGGCGGGGACTGATCCCCTTTAAGCGGCAAGAGAAAAGTACTAATATACGGGCGTGGTTTGATCTGTGGTGTCTTATCGCGTGAAATGAAACACCTATATTTCAGATCTAATTTGCACAGTACAGCGTCACGACAGAAACACTGCACGCCTTGCGCGTAGGAGCGATGGGGCGCTGATCGTGCGTGTTAGTGTCGCCCGTATCGCTCCCTCGCTTCTTGACCTTGGACGCGGGATACCCACGGGGGTCCTTCCCAAGAATTTTTATGTAGAAAACTTTTTGTTGTAGGCAATTCACGGAAAAATTAACACTTTTGAAAGCCCTTCTTAAGATCTCCCGGTATACACGTTGTGTATTCCTCCGCCTTATGTAAGAGTATCATTGACGTAGGTCTCATCACTTTATTCATGCGCCGGTTAAACGAAACTGTGAAATTATTAACAAAATTAATACTTTACAAAACTTCTCATTTTTAAACTTCGATGCATTAAAAAAAAACGAAAACCGAAAGAAATGTGTAACTACTTTCCAGGTGTCGTTATTAACTTTACTGGGTGAATGATACTCGGTGCGCTCATTAAAATAGGCTTATATGCATGCAGGGTCAGTGACATTTTTCGAAGGTTCATTTCAAAAGTGCTCATTTACAGTGAACAGCCAATACAAACCTGTCATCCTTGAAATTGACGCAATGAGAAGGAATTTCGTTTAACATAGATTTCTCACTTGAAGTTGGCGACTGGCGGCTTGGTAGGACTGCAGGACCGCGACACGAGGATGCGCGCGCAGGAGGCGGGTGGCAAGAGATACCCCTGTTGAGGGGGGGGGGAGCAGCAGTTGAGGGCAGTGTGGTGGTGGTTGTTGCAGGAGATAAGCTACGACTCGCCACGCGGCGGGGTGAGCGTGATCACGGAGAAGGGCGACGTGACGACCAGCTACCTGCTCATCCAGAGAGCGACCGCGCGCGACTCCGGCAACTACACCTGCAACCCGTCCAACGCCAACCACAAGACCGTCGTCGTGCACGTGCTCAATGGTGCGTACACACACTCACACACACACACACACACTCGCACATTTCCTCCCTCCCACGCACCTTCCAACAATACTTTGCTTGCACCCCTTAGCCTACTTTGGGATGGGAAAATACGCTTATGAGATCACTTTCCTTTCTGTGTGTCTCCCCTTAAAACTTGTGAACCTTTGTACCGAATTTCGCAAACCTCTGTACACATATAATAAGAACATTCGATTGTCATAGTTGACGACCATGTCGTGTGCTTTTTTTTTTTTTTAATGGCGACCGTCTCAAAATTTAGGGCGTCATTTCATATCGCTGATATCATTTAACCAGTTTAAACCAAATGTATTTTAAGAGTTGACGTCATTTAAATTTTTAATTTTGAGAGGTTTCTTACTGTTGGTCGGCCATTTTTTACGATAGCGCTACATGAACAAATAAAACTACTACTTCATATCTCGGAATCTACTCACTTGCAAAATTTGGCGGGAATCTATTAACTAATACAATGGCTGGCTAAATCGATAATACACATATTATCAACAAGGTGGCAGTATAAATATTTTAGGTTCATTTTGTTTACGTACATGCCATACCGTTGGAAAAGTATCGCCCAAACTTGGTGTGCTGAAAGTGTTAATCACACAATCAAATATGCTAATACACAGCCTCTTTTCTCCAACGTTAGTAGTAGGGGCTGGCGGGTTTCATTTCACTTTTGATTAATTGAAAGTGGTTAAATGATATAAAAGGGTTAATGAAATTGATTGAAAAGGTTAACCAGAAAGGGTTAATTAAATCGGAAGGGTTAACCAAAAATGGCTAGTCAAAGGGTTAATTGAATCGAAAGGGTTAAATTTAACTGAAAGGGTTATACAAAAAGGGTTAATTTGTAATCGGATAAAATTTCTTTGTATTTTTTCTTGGTGTTCTTTCTTTTTTTTTTGAGGGGGGGGGGGGTAGCATGAGCTCGGTACGATGTTGATGGTGTGGTGTTCTGGAGGAGACTGACCAGCGTGGTGGGTTGCAATGTCTTATATAGGCATAGAGTTGAGTGCAAGAGAGTACTAAGGCTAATTTTTTCTATTTTTTCTAATTTTAAGGTGTTTGTAGGGATGTTGGTGGTAGATAGTCGATTTGTACAAATATATTTAACACATGAATAAATTCAGAGTGTTAAAACCATTTCTAAGAGTGGCATAAGTGTAAATTTTATGTTTTTTGGTGGATATTGCTCGTAGATGGTAGACAGGCGACATAAAAAGATGCGAATTACGGAACAATATGTTTTCGGAATGCAATTAAACATTAGAGAATTTCAGAGTATTCTACATAAGAATAAATTACACACATAGGATCGGAAATTTCAAACAACTGTGTGAATAATAACTGGAATTACACGAGTCTTAAATGTAATATGAGCCTTGAGCTTAGAAATATAATTTACAAAAGAGAGAATTTGAACTATATGAATAACATCTGATGTCGACAAGTGCAAATTCACTAAACAAAATCCAGCTAGTCAGTATGAATAAATAAACATTTCCAAAACTAGCATTTAAATATTAAACATACACAATAGTATAGTAAAAATACATGTACACTACTTAATGCCTCTCGCACATACCTTGAGTTTTTTTTAACACGTCCGTTTGATGTGGAGTCCATTGTAGTAATTACGCAGTCGCAAAAACCAGTTTATGCATTCCAGACTCAGCCCTGGGAATCCTTTTTCGTATTTTTTTTTCGCGAGTTGGTGTCCCTGCAGTACCTGTTTCAAGACAAGTCCCCCTCCTTGTTACAGTATTCAGGTCACGTTTTTCTAGTGGTGGCTCCCTTGCTTCACATCCCCGACCCTCTTAATGCATGCCCCGACGTAAGTTTACTATGAATACAAGCGGAAATCATTTTTTCGAATTTTGAAAATAGCGATTTCAATGTTATTCGTACTTTTTTACTGACGGGAAAATATATTGGTATTATTACATAACTTGAGTTGAATTTTATTTAAAAACTAATTTAAATTATTATGTATATCCTATTCTCCAAACATCATAGTGTTGTATCTTGAACAGGAATTCTTGTAATTTGTGTGTTTGTATGTAAAATAAAATATTTTTAAAAATGTTGCATGACTGTGTTCGGTGTAGACATAGATTGTAGTCAAGGAGTGGCAGAAGTTTTTGCTACCTACCTCTATGAAGGTGTGCAGGGCTTCACTTTCAATAGATTCCCCTGGGATGTCACAAAAGTTGGCCAGCAGACAGTCATGTCCTGCTCCAACTTTCAAGTTTAATAGCTGGAGTGGACCAAGGTCCTCTCAAGGTACTAACCTGCTCCCTCATTCCTTTGCAAAAAACTTCATTAATTCATTCAGCTATGTTTGGTATTCTCCATAATTCATTTTTGTAATTTCCCCTCAGCCCTTCAAAGTCTATGCAAGTATTGCAAGTAAGAAAAGTACATTTTCTTCTTTGTGAAAGCAAGCAAAAAGTGATCCTGAATATTTTAATACAAGTCATCAGCTTACCAATACTGATAGGCATCTACTCATAGCATTGTTTTCTCATTTTACATAAGATGTTATTGAAAAAAATTAGTCACATTAGGTATTAAAAAAATAAATAATAACTCACACTATTTGTTTTTAACTTGAAAGGAAATGTTTTATTAAAAACAATTCATAATCACTCTCAAGACAGAATAAATTATACGTCTTGGTATTAAAAATGCTACACCACAACTTGAAATGAAATACAATCATTTTTTACCGTTGCCTTGTGAAAAAACATCACAACTTAAAATCATTACTTCATGGTAAATCACAACCTTAAATGAAATACAAACATTGTTTAGCTCTAACTTCTTACAAACGTTACACTCCGAAATTGTTAATGTACATCACAAATTATGAGAAAAAAATCACTTCTTTTGTTCATCATGTTAACATTTACATGTACAAGCCAACTTTTTTAACCAACAAACTCCATCTGACGTCATTAAAGCAGTAAAAATATTAATTGTACCATATCCTGATACTCCAAAAATATTAATTTACTCTTTCAGTTACATTTACAAGCCAAACAGGCTTTTTTAAACAAAAAAAACTCCCCCATTCTCCATTACGATGTCAAAAGGTGTTTATAGTGAAAAAAAAATTACATCATTATATGATTGAAATAATAATGATTTTTAGTAAACTTTCCATTATTAATGATTTTTATTTAAAAATAGTTACAACCAAATTATTTTTCTTTGAAAATCGTTAGAGCTGAATTAAATTTCATTAAAACTGTTACACCAGAATGAAATTATCAAACTGAATTATTAGTCTTTAAATTATCAAAAATTGTAATGAATTTCGTTAAACTTTTTAAAAAATCATTACAACTGAGTGATTGATCTTTAGAAAAAAATTTTTAGACTTGAATTAAATTGATTTCAAATCATTACAAATCAATGAATTATCTTTATTAATCATTATAACTTTATATTTTCTATCATAAACTATAAAAAAAATTTTCATCCTACTACAAGTAAAAGAAAAATCATTACAATATTTTAATAATGAAAGAATTTGTGATATTATAGCATACAATTTACGTCTAGGGTGAAGACCTAAGCTTAATTTGCATTTCTTAAGTAGAATGACAACTACTGGTGAAGGAGGTAAGGAGATTGGGCTATAAATTATTTCTTGCGGCGACGGATTGAATATAGGCGGAGGCGGAGAAATTAATTTATATTGCGGTGTTTCAGGTGACAATATTTTAATAGATGTCTGACTTGGAGCAGGTGATACAACAAAATTTAAATTTAAATATTTGTCTAATTCCTGCAACAAATTATCATCATTAAATACAGCTTTCGGAGAGATGTTTAGAGAGGGAGACTTTAAATCTAACGGTTTACAACAGGAGCAAATCTTGGATGTTGGCAGTCGTTGCTCACCTGTTTTTCTTCTTAAGTCTAAAGCTCCAAACTCTGTAGGTGGGAGCACCATGGTGGACGGTGCTACAAACTTGGAAGATATGGACACAGTAGCTGATCGGGCTGTGACACTCTTGGATATTGGCATTGTGGCAGACGATGCTACAAACTTGGAAGATGTGGCCGCAGTAGCTGATGGTGCTGTGGACACTCTCTTAGAGATTGGCACCATTGTGGACGATGCTGCAAACTTGGAAGCTGTAGACACAGTAGCTGATGGTACAGTGGACATAATCGTAGATTGTGATAATGATGCCATCACTAGTTGCAATGTGAAGTTAAACTCCCTTCCTCTAAAGGAGTCAATTAACCACTTACTAAATCATCCGAACAGTTGATAAGTCTACTGTAATACTCCCAATCAAAATCATCAAGCTCTTTGTAAAAATCTTGTGTAGATAAGACAAGAAAATAGTCTTCATACAACTGAGACATCGCAAAGTGAACAGAACTTACAAACAACTGGAAAAAAGGTGGAATGGGTGTAGAGACAGAAGCCCTATTTATTAAAATTTCGAATTCCCAGATCAAACCTTCGAGAAGCCTGACTTTTCCCCTCCAAACAGAAATCAGAAGTTCAAACACCCATTCCCATCTCTTCCCGCACCACCGACTTTCAAATATCTTCAAACCCGCACCCTCAAACATGGCGATATGTATTTCTGGTAAGTTTCTTGCTCGAAGAAATGAATAACATTTATTTCTTAGTAAAATATGTTCTGAATTAAAACAAATGAATAGAGTGTATTTAATAATCCATTAAAACCAATTAGCAAACATAATAGAGATGAATGTATTTAATGAAACAATATATAATTAGTAGGACAAATAAAGTAATATTATCCACAAAAAAACCCTGTTATAATCACTTTCAACCTTATCTAAGATTACTTTAATATTGTAAAGGAAATATTTTTTTCTTATTCGTAATATATATCTTATATAAATCAAGAGACATGATATGATTCAATTTTAGTAAATATGTTCCCATTTTTCTTCATTCATATACTGAGAATCATATTTACATTAAAAATATACTGATATTTTTCTGTTAATGTATCCAAACACTTTTCCAATTTGGTTTAAATTCTATTTTATAATATATTTCCCTCGAATTTTATTATTTTGATACAGGTTAGTATAAAGGAAATAATACTTGATTCATAAATATTTGTTCATTTTTATATGACTTGGGTTTTTTTTATTTTGTATATTTTCCTGCCTAATGGAGTTTGCAAAGTGAATATTAATTTTTTATCAAGTAGGGAATAAAATATTTTTACTCGAGAGACTTCAGACAGGTAGGAAGACATTTAGACCTTGCTATCCCGATGGTAGAAAAATTATTGACCTGAAATGCCCTCCTCTCCAGGGACATAGGTCCTTGGTTGCTTCCTTTATGAAAAGCTAGGCGCCGTGGTGTCGCCAGGTTATAATAAAACCAGAATGCATTCTGTGGGGTTTGTTGGTCTGCCAACCTCTGAAATCTAAGTTTTCTGTAATTGCTAGTATTGGAAAAAACATCGAAAACACAATCACACTGTTAAGAACTCAGATCTCTAAACATGATAGTTTTTTGAGACATTGGTAAACGCTATACTTCTAAAATTTCGAAGCAATTAAAAATTATAAAGTTAATATAGTTTAATTGGAAATATTACTCACAATTGATTTAATTATAAACATCTATAAAATTGAACATAGGTAACTTTTTTTCACATACATGAATGAATTTATATTAGTTTAAAGAACAACGATTTGTTCTTTATTATTTTTATGTTTACATGATAACAATCATACCTAACCAAGACTCGAACCTTGCTTATATCGACCAAGCATTGTGCGGGATGGTATATTATATTGCCAGTTATGGAAAAGCGGTTAGAAATCGCTTCCAGGACTTTTCCCTCTCTGAGGAGAAAATATTTTTCTTACTAAAACAAGTTCACTTTTAATAAGGAATAGGGTAAATAAATTTTTAGAAATTGATTCATTTTACATCATATTTATTTAGAAAATATATACAAATACAGGTTGATCCATAAAGGTATGTACAACATTTTAACACTGAAACAACATTTTAGCAAGTAGATAAATTTTGCTCCAAACATACACAAATTACACATACTTGTTTCAACACACTCAAGTACAAGACGTCCCAGAACACTATCAAGTAGAAATTACTCCAAACATTAGCATGTTAAACAAACATAAGCTATTTTTAAAAAAAAGTTGCAGAAACTATTTCTTTCCTAAACAAAATCGAAATGGTTTGCTCCAACGTGCTAATATCTTGCTAATATTCACTTTACATTTTGATTTCTGTATACACAAGCATGTGATTTCGTTATTTTGTTTATTTATCTTCACGAACTAGTGCATTATACACAAGCAAATACTTTTTATAGTAAAGTGAACTCATCCTAAATAACGTAATGTAACTCAACTAATATCCACAGGTGATTCGGGATGAGAATCATGACAGTATATTTCACCCCAAAAAGTCCTCAATGCCCAACTTAACATTAATTTGGACTTTTCCTCAGCAGAGAAAAACGTCCAATTAGATCCATATGTTTTACGTAATTGTTTGAATGAAGTGTAATTATATTATTTTTGAATATCTATTACTTTCTCGTTATATACACTTTCGAAAACATGTTCTTGCTCAACTCCACCTACACATATTTCACAATTATTTAGGTAATGTTTGTAAATACCTACAACATTCTCATACTCTTTACACCCACTCTCCCATTTTAAACCATGGTTATGGTTCGTAAACCATATATTTGTTTTCTTGTATTCAGGAGTTTGATATTTCCAGTCTAATGGTGATCTGAAGCTGAATACAGATGTTTATTCTTCCATATCAGTGTTAGCTAATTCTTTAATGATACTTTTTTTCCCCGCAGATTGAAATCCTTGTACATTGCAAAACATCTCATCTGAGCCATGGTTCGTCACTCACTGACTCAATAAATTATTTTCACCAGGTTATCTCTTACATTGTAACTTGCTAATCTGTCATGAATTATAAGAGCATAAACTTGCGTATTTGCTGGAAATGGTGTATTTGCAATAATTTCAATTCATAAATCAATCATGCCATTGATAGATAATTCTGTTGTCTTGCTTGCTGACATCAAACACAAATAACATTCATCTGGTTTTAAATGGCTCGGGTTCTAGGATTGGTGAACTGATTTTGTTGTAATATGTCTCCTGAAATTTTGTGTACATATCAAATGAAATAAGTAATTTCCCATTGACAAAGTCCATATTTAAATCCACATAGCAGTAAACTTGACAGTTTAGATATAGTTTAATATTTTACACATCACAATTATCGAATACTGATCGATCCACTTTTAAATTGTTTTGTCGATTTTTTTGAAAACAAAATGACAACATATCTCGGTTTTTCTGACGAAAAACATATCCCGAAGACAGGAAGTATAAAAATATGTAAACCCCAACATAACACGATCACTTCAAATAAGAAACCCATGAAGTTAGCACGAGGCAATGTATTGTATTTAAAATAATTAGGATTTATTGTTAATGGAAATGGAAGACATACTTAAGGTTGCTATGAAAACCTATCAGCTATGAAAACCCAATCACCAATACGCAAATTCATGTGTCTGTACACGTTTCCTTCGAAAATAAGGATTTCAACACAATATTATAATATACATGTTACCGTCGAAATCAAGTTCAAGGTTAAGAGGAACAATTACAAAGACAGTCAATTCAAGTAATCCAGCAACTACAAAAATAGTAAGAAATGGAATTATTCATTCAATCGACAGAATTGCATATCTGCTTAATGGAGTGGAAATCGATCAAAACATGAGATGTTAGAATTACTTCCACAATAAAGAACTATCTCTTAGGAATATTAAATAACATTTATACAGGGCTTCTGGCTAGGCGGAACAATGCTAGTGATTACTCGCTACAAATAAACCGAGGTGGAAAATACGAAGATGTTGTACCATTAATTATAGTTTTAGGCTTTGTTGACTATTAACACATAATATTTAATGCTAAACAAGATTCAGTTATTCTATTTGGCAATAAGCATTTAAATGCTATATATGGTACAGCTAATAACAAGGAAGGCGTAACATTTGAATTAAGTAGTGCAGAATGGTTAATGTTGCTTATTGAAATACACTAATGAACATGTAAATTTTTAAAGTTTATCGAAAAAGGGAAGAATCTAGACATTTCATTCATATTTTAGAGGTATTACAGTGCTGTCAACATCGCAAAAATTAATTTTAAATATGAAATCAAGTTTTTCGTTGGAAAAACCGAGATATGTTGTCATTTTGTTTTCAAAAAAATCGACAAAACAATTTAAAAGTGGATCGATCAGTATTCGATAATTGTGATGTGTAAAATATTAAACTATATCTAAACTGTCAAATTTACTGCTATGTGGATTTAAATATGGACTTTGTCAATGGGAAATTACTTATTTCATTTGATATGTACACAAAATTTCAGGAGACATATTACAACAAAATCAGTTCACCGATCCTAGAACCCGAGCCATTTAAAACCAGATGAATGTTATTTGTGTTTGATGTCAGCAAGCAAGACAACAGAATTATCTATCAATGGCATGATTGATTTATGAATTGAAATTATTGCAAATACACCATTTCCAGCAAATACGCAAGTTTATGCTCTTATAATTCATGACAGATTAGCAAGTTACAATGTAAGAGATAACCTGGTGAAAATAATTTATTGAGTCAGTGAGTGACGAACCATGGCTCAGATGAGATGTTTTACAATGTACAAGGATTTCAATCTGCGGGGAAAAAAAGTATCATTAAAGAATTAGCTAACACTGATATGGAAGAATAAACATCTGTATTCAGCTTCAGATCACCATTAGACTGGAAATATCAAACTCCTGAATACAAGAAAACAAATATATGGTTTACGAACCATAACCATGGTTTAAAATGGGAGAGTGGGTGTAAAGAGTATGAGAATGTTGTAGGTATTTACAAACATTACCTAAATAATTGTGAAATATGTGTAGGTGGAGTTGAGCAAGAACATGTTTTCGAAAGTGTATATAACGAGAAAGTAATAGATATTCAAAAATAATATAATTACACTTCATTCAAACAATTACGTAAAACATATGGATCTAATTGGACGTTTTTCTCTGCTGAGGAAAAGTCCAAATTAATGTTAAGTTGGGCATTGAGGACTTTTTGGGGTGAAATATACTGTCATGATTCTCATCCCGAATCACCTGTGGATATTAGTTGAGTTACATTACGTTATTTAGGATGAGTTCACTTTACTATAAAAAGTATTTGCTTGTGTATAATGCACTAGTTCTTGAAGATAAATAAACAAAATAACGAAATCACATGCTTGTGTATACAGAAATCAAAATGTAAAGTGAATATTAGCAAGATATTAGCACGTTGGAGCAAACCATTTCGATTTTGTTTAGGAAAGAAATAGTTTCTGCAACTTTTTTTTAAAAATAGCTTATGTTTGTTTAACATGCTAATGTTTGGAGTAATTTCTACTTGATAGTGTTCTGGGACGTCTTGTACTTGAGTGTGTTGAAACAAGTATGTGTAATTTGTGTATGTTTGGAGCAAAATTTATCTACTTGCTAAAATGTTGTTTCAGTGTTAAAATGTTGTACATACCTTTATGGATCAACCTGTATTTGTATATATTTTCTAAATAAATATGATGTAAAATGAATCAATTTCTAAAAATTTATTTACCCTATTCCTTATTAAAAGTGAACTTGTTTTAGTAAGAAAAATATTTTCTCCTCAGAGAGGGAAAAGTCCTGGAAGCGATTTCTAACCGCTTTTCCATAACTGGCAATATAATATACCATCCCGCACAATGCTTGGTCGATATAAGCAAGGTTCGAGTCTTGGTTAGGTATGATTGTTATCATGTAAACATAAAAATAATAAAGAACAAATCGTTGTTCTTTAAACTAATATAAATTCATTCATGTATGTGAAAAAAAGTTACCTATGTTCAATTTTATAGATGTTTATAATTAAATCAATTGTGAGTAATATTTCCAATTAAACTATATTAACTTTATAATTTTTAATTGCTTCGAAATTTTAGAAGTATAGCATTTACCAATGTCTCAAAAAACCATCACGTTTAGAGATAACTTTATTAACTTTATAATTTATACTCGCTTACTGTTTTTTCAACATTTTTTCCAATACTACCAAATACAGAAACTTAGATTTCAGAGGTTGGCAGACCAACAAACCCCCGCAGAATGCATTCGCGTTTTAATATAACCTGGAGACAACCCCGGCTCCTAACTTTTCACCTGTAGATGTAGATGGATTCTTACTTACATTTACTGCTTTATCGACTTGAGTTTAATCTTCTATATGTCATTCTTTCAAATTGTTAGATCGATAGTAAACTATATTGTGTTCTTTATAAGCCCTTATTCGATGTCTTTATTCCCTGATTGTTCCGGGCCAAACTTTTTACATGGTAAGTACATGATCCGCAATAATTTTATTTTGGTAAATTTAATTCAAATGGTAATATATTAATCAATGTATTTAATACACCACATCATTTTTTGATATGTTTTGTACGATGCATTGCTTTCAACTGAATGGTAGCCTATATATAGCCCTACATTTATAGTTTTATGTTAGTACATTATGTAATGCTTTGTATTGAAGTAGATATGAAGGTTATAAAACAAATGTACATCTGATGGTAATTGTAAATACGAAAGAAAATGTAATTGAACAGAAATATGGTATTCTTTTATCATCAAATATATGTTGTATAATAAGTGGTCCTTCTTCACGTGGAAAAACTTGTGTTATTATGTCGTTGGAACATCTGAATGGTCTTAAATTTGAAAACATATATATGTGATTTCTAAAACAATACAAGAGAAATATCAATGGTTAGCGAACATTTTATCATTAATTGAATGAATGTGATATTTCCCATTTACAAATAAAGAAGATATAGTGCCTCAGAACGAAGTATTACCTAATTCTGTATTTATTTTTGACGATGTTTGGTGTGAGCTGCGGGGTTAAATACAGCAATACTTTAGTTTTGGCTGACATTGAAATGTTGACTGTTTTTATGTATCGCAAAGTTACGCACATATATCGAAACATAATTTACATGATAATGCAATTATTGTAATTGTGTATAAATGGATAATATGAATTTGCAACATATTGACAATGATCATGTTGTAGGCGATATGTCATGTACAAAGTTTAAAGATGTGTTTCTGCTGTTGGAAGAAAAATACGCGATTTTGGTGATTATACCAACACTTCCCTTATATAAAGGCAGATATAGGCCTGGTTTTGACAGTTTTTTACTTCCAGGCAAAGAACAATGAGATCGCCCTATTTCAAATTTTGGATATAGTGGTATAAAATGTAATCTTTACAATAGCTGTTTAACTAGAAATCGCGATGTGAATTGTGATTTGAATGGACATATACTATGTAATATGGGTATGGCTGTTAAGGATAGTGATGCGGTAAATAAACGTTACATGGAAGACATACACAGTATTACACTAAATGTTTTTAAATTGCAATCAAACAATATTCGAGATAAATTAATAAAGTTATTTCATTTGAATGATGATGTTTATAAAAACATTAGTGTATTTGCAAACATTGTAAGCAATATTAGGGTTGATTTGCAGAGTAGTGAATTTGGAATAGATGAACATTTAAGTGGATTTAGTAAGGATTTTAACGATATGACAAACATTGTTTTTACAACACAACTTACAGAAATGCAAGAAAATTTAAGATTTGTAATTAATGAAGTGGTAAATGCTAGTATTGCAAAACAACTTGAAACACGAATGGAACAAATAACACAATATGTAAGAGATGAATTGATTAATGAAAGATTTGGTTTAGTTACGCAAACAGATTTGACAAAACAAAATAATAATTTGGAAACGTGAATCAATTATTTTCTTAATGATTTGAAAGCTAAAACCTTAACCAAATCAGATGTTTTATGTAAAATCGATAAGACTGAAAAAGCGCAAAGTAATCGATCTACCACAACAGTTAGAAAAGCAAATAACTTAATTCATACAAAAATAGAATGAATTTAATGTATCTTAATCAAACATGTCTGCCTCTGTTTTGGATTTTCATAATGTTATATCTGCTGTGAAAGAGAAATATTTGCAAATCAAACCATCCTGTATGGAACGGGATGTTTTAAACGAAGAAATATTAAAACCTGTTAAGACTAGAATGGATTCATTGCATTCTGTGATGAATAAACCTAAATAAGCAGCTTTGGAAATTCAAATGGAAAATGAAGCTTTAACAAAGAAAAAGCAATCCCTTTCTCAATTAACGCGACGATATTTAGCTTTAAAACTATCTACGTCTATGCACAATACGATCTTTGGTGTTTATCGACATGAAAAAAATTGGTTCCTGGGAAATTCAGTTATTGAATTTTTGCCTGAGAATAAATTAAAAATACAGGATTACATAACTGATGTGAGTGAAGGATTATTTGAATTATTGTTTAATATCTTTCCAAATAGATATTATGACACCAATTTGCACAAATATAAAGAACTTATTCGCCGAATGAAAATGTTAATATTCGTTCAGGAGAAGACAACCATATGAGAATACATTTAATAGGAGATATAGTTGGAAGTGGAAGATATATAGATGAAATTAAGAACCGTTTTTCACCTTTATAGTGGAACAATCCTAATGAATTGGTCGATAGATTAGAATTTCTCATCGCTTCGAGAGAATCTGGGAATAATTCACATACAAACAAAACTGTTTCTATTATTGAAGAGTCAACAGAAGATGGTTACATTACAAATGAAGTTCAGCAAGATGGCCCAAGAGCTTCATGCTCCTCCAAGGATAAAATATCCTAGAAGAAGAGTTATAACTCATGGTTTAAATAATATTTTTCAAGTAGATCTGTGTGAAATGACATTGCTTTCATAATACTATAAGGGGTAAAAGTATATTTTAACCATAATAGACATTCATTCGAAATATGGTTTGGGTATACCTTTGAAAAACAAAACTGGGAAACAGATTAACGATGCAATGAAGATGGTTTTGAAAGAGAGAAAGCCCAATTCGCTCCAAACTGACAGAGTAACTGAATTTTTTCTACAACTTTCCGGTAACTAATGACTGAATATGGTATTAATTACTACGCAACATATTCGGAGCTTAAAGCTAGTGTTGGCCATAACAACAAATCGATTAACAGTTAATATGTAAACATTTCACGTCGAGTGGGACTTACAAATGGGTTGATGTTTGCCAGAAATAGTTCAACTATGTTATTCCAGATATAGAACTATCAAGATGGCTCCGAAAGAAGTTACAGATAATAGTTCAATGAAAACTATTTATAATAATGTTAAAGTCATCGATGAAAGAAAACCAAAGTTCAAAGTTGGGGAATTTATACATATCTCGAAGCAGAAAGTAATCTTTGAGAAAAAATTTGCAGTGAATTGGTCTTTTGAAATATTAACAATTATTCCAATTAAACAAACACATCTCAGAATGTATTAAATAGAAACATATGACGGAGAACCAATAAAAGGTGGATTCTACGAACATGAACTGCAAAAAGTCAGTTCTCCAAATGAGTATGTGGTTGATAAAATCATTAAAAGGAAGAAAGATATGTCCTTGGTTCGATGGAGAGGATTCTCAAAAGTACACGACTCCTGGGTTAAGAATATAGATCTTAAAAGATTGTAATTCAATATTTGTAAACAGTTTTTATAGTAAATAAAATATTTTTAGTTATATTTATGTGTTATTTGATATAATAAACCTCTGTATGGGGATTGGCTGTATAATTTATTGTGTAATCAATCCCTTTTTATTGGATTATTGATTTATTGGATTAGCATTTGAGCGATAATCCCTTGTGATTAAATCCTTTTAATTGTGATGTTAATCATATTTCGGTGGTAATTGAGAGTGTTTGGTATGCATTGTAATTCAGTGTGCTTGGGTGGTAATCCGTTGCAATAGATGCATTTTAAATGTGAAGTATTTGATTGATTTTATGTTACATTTCTTGGAATTGGGGGAAAGACTCGTGGAATTTTACAGCTTAAAGACATTTAAGATGCAATTTGTTTTAATTCATTGT
Source organism: Dryococelus australis (assembly GCA_029891345.1). NCBI lineage: Eukaryota > Metazoa > Arthropoda > Insecta > Phasmatodea > Phasmatidae > Dryococelus > Dryococelus australis. The sequence goes on along the minus strand of CM057002.1, from coordinate 68,074,391 downwards.
TCTAATTTCCTGGAATTCAAATATTTTTTCCCTGAATTTTTCAACTTAATGGCATTTGGGATGCGATTCCATTTTAATGTTATTTAGAATGTATCTGCAGCGTGATATATTTCTTGTAATTTGGATATTGTTTTCCAGAATTAAAATTCTATAGTATTTTCTTTTTTTATTTAAATTATTATTTATTAAATTATTATTTAAATTATTTATTTAAATCATTAGTTTATTGGAATAATTTTCTGGGTTTCATCATTGTTTATGATATATTATATGTCTTTGCTTGTATTGATACAGTTATTGGAAATTTGTTAGTTTTAAGGGAGCAAAATAATATTTCCCATGCTAAAAAAAACTGTTTAACAATGTGCCCTAGGCCATAATTTTTTGACGGTGTAGAAATTTGGCAGTGCAGAAATTCATAAATTTTTTCACTGTCGAGTAATTCACATTGTTTTAAATTTTTTTTTCTCTCACAAAAGTAATGTCTAAAGTAGGCTTAAACTGAACAGCATTATCGCAGACACAGTCCGCTCACTTTTTACAAAATGCAAAAGCTTTGTGCTGGCAAAAATAGGCTAGGAGAGACAGGTCGCAAAGCGCGGTGTTCAGTGGCCGTGAGCTGCAGCCAGGGCAACGAGCATCGTGGAGTGAAGTTTGAGGGTGTGACACGTGGCAGAGGGACGGGGGAAATTCTCCCTCCTAGTCATATTGTATAGGTGGCAGTGGCGATTATCAGACTCTGCATGAAGGGAAAGTTGCCAGGCGGATGGAAGCGGGCGGGTATCGATAGTGGCGCGCGGTGTCTTTCTGAAACATTCCCCTCAACTAGCCAGCTCCGTGCGACCAGGTCCGGCCCGCCCGCGCGAAGTTTGCTGCCTATTCTGCTCCAACTACGGGTGATACACTCCTATCGGTTCTTGAGACCAAAGTTTCGCCCGCTTCCGCATACACTCGATTCTCGGCTATCCGTTAGCTGGTATTGTACACAAGGTTTTAAAATGACACGTTCCCATATCTTTTTTTTAAAACATGTCTTTGTAGTCGGCTTCCTTTCCAAAATATATTTGGAACTTATTTTTACTCAACATAGAATAATAAACTTTAGCAAGAATATATTTTCCTATACGATAGTATAGTGAAATTTTTAGTTTCGCAGAGAAGTATACGCGTGAAATACGTATTTTTGTCTGCTAGACGAATAAATATATTCTGGATTGAAACTAAGACAAATTTTCCAATATCTTTGTTTAACACATGTTTTCAATTGTTGAAAATACAGTTTAACATGAGCATTTGCTTACAATGCAATAGTTAAAACTTGAATTAAAATATATGTTTGAAAACTGGTGTTTTTTCAATGTTTAAAATCTTAGCAAGTTAAAATGATGTCTTAAAGCTGTGTTGATATGAAAATTAATCAGTTATTACTTTAGAGTTTTTGGAAAACGGTATTAAGTTTGCTGGAAAAGTTATCAAGTTTATAATGTTTTGTAAGTTTACAGGATTAAACTTAGATTTTTACTTAAAGTAGTTTATATTTTACATTTAATTTATTGTGTTAAAAAGATTTGGAACGTATTTCTTAGTGATAAGGACAAATAAAGTTTTATCAGTGGTTGGCTTTAGGCTTGCGTGGTTCTCTCCTTTTCACATCAGGGTACAATTTTTGAATCATGGAGTCATCTTTCACGTCTTCGGGCTTCATGCGTGTGGTAGAGTGAATGGTACAGTTGTACTCGCGAACGAGTTTTGGAAGCATATTCAACCACTTGTAGCTGCCATTCGTAGGGAAATGCCTCAACATCTGGCAGTTCAGAGCCCTGTTGAACTTCTTGATGATAGAAGCTTTGAGATTGCTGTACGTAGGATAATGATTTATGTTAAGTTTATTCATCAGTGCTTTGAAATTCTCATTGTAGAATTACTTTCCCTGGACGATTTGCAAATTAGTTGGGATGCATCCTGTGCGCAATACATCCGACCTGACCTCGGTGATATCATGGCCATTCTTCGACTTGACAGGCCTAGCCCAGGGGTATTTGCACTATGCATCGATGACGGTCAACAAGTATTTGTAGCCCTTGTGCACCCGAGCATACGGTATCATCTCCTCGAGGTCGGCTTGAAATAGGTCGTTCATCCCATATATCACGACCTTGTAGTGGCAGTAGTTACATCTCGCAAATGTGTGCAGTTCATTGGCGCTTCCCAATCGACTCATTCTATGTAGTTTTTTTCCCTTCATTTCTTCGATGATTGAAATCATCTTGTTAGTGTGGGAGTAATTTCCAACCCTTTGCGAAGTGAGCAGTTGTTGCAGTCTATCGACCAGCTCGTTCGGGTCGTCCCATAATACATAGTCGGTGTTCTTGTTGTGTATCTTCTCCAGGCCTTCGCCGCTTTTCAGTGCTAGCCCACTGAAGAAGTCTGCGGGAATGTAGGTTTTTTTCATGATATTCGCCCTTATAAATACCTGTCTCGGGATAATTTTCTTGATAAAGTGCATTCGTGAGTTCGAGCGATTTCTTGTCTTCCATCAGGTCGGATTCTATACACTCCCTGGGCTCCTTGCGAAATAATAATCATACAGTCTGGGGGTTCCACGTTTCTAGTAATCGCCTACTTTAATTATCCCACCTGGTAGAAATTCAATTTCATCAGCACCAAGGAACCATTTATCATTAAGTCCATAAACATCGGATGTCGCATAGTTATTGCGAGATGTGTACGATTGTAAGTACCGGCGAACCAGAGTATTGGTTTTGAAGACTCTCTTCCGTACTTTTTTCTTGAGTGCCAAATCCGCATTCGATCCATCATCCCGATCTATCTGTACATCATGTATTCGCTTCTTCATAAGCTCAGCAGTATCGTCGATTTCGGTATTCACAGCTATGGGTGGTCCATCGCTCTCCCTTTGTACAACGAGATAAGTAATGGGCTTTAAAATGTCTTCATTTATAAGGTCGTGTGAATTTTTGGCCATATTGGCGAGCAAATACTTTGAGCGAACAGACTGTTTCGTCCGATTCCAGTAGCTGACAATGTCTGACATCGCAATGAATAAAAATTGTTACTGTTATTCTCTTTTATAGGATTAGTTTTGGGTCTCCGCAAAAATATTTTCTATCTTGCTTAGACATTAGCTTCACACATCCAATATGTCCCTGCTGTAATTTTGAATATACTTTTTCGTAGCGAGGTGGTAAATCGAGGCATTGAATTATGTGTCATATATCCTTCAAGATTTTTCGGATTCTCTTCATTTCGCGCAGATGCCACATTCAATCTGTCGATAATTTGACTTTTAACACCAGTTACGTGCTCGTCCATGGCCACCATATAGTGGACGATCTCCATTTCCACGCGTCATCGCCCCGAGCTTTGGCAGATAGGTTTGGCAGAACATGTTTTGTTCGCTCAACATACTGCGCAATTCCGAGATGATGCAATTACCAGTTTCGAGGACTTAATGTTTTGTAGTAGTATCTTTGGATTGTTTGGGTTCGGCAACAATTCGAATTATTCTTCTACCAGCAATTCAAGTTCCATTGTTTCTTGGTACGAGGCAACCTCTAATTACGTCTTTGTAAAGACTTAGTTTAGGGCTACTTTGCCTGAATTTCGATATGCTGTAACTTATTTTCGACGATCGGCGATGAACCCATAGGTACCTCCCTTTATATAGGGGCCACTCCATAACCATCGTCAGAAACCCATATTTCTCTTTCCAGCACAAGACAGATACTCTTGAAATCTGATAGCGTCATGTTTGTATTTGCATGTTCTTCGTAATCGTGCCGCAAATTCTTATCGCCGAAGCGAAGCAGCGCCAACATGTTTGCATTGTCGCAGATCAACTGTTTGGGTATGAGCGAATAAGTCTGGCCGCCATCCATCGATTGCAGTACTCTTACAAATCGTTGATATTTCTGTTATGGAGCGATTTTGAATATATGTACACTTTTTTCGAACCGAAGGCCATTCTCTTCTTCCAGCAGGCTCAGTAGGACGCATGTTTTCCCCGCAGTTTGATGTTCCTGCGATGATGCACCTCACGGCATTCGGAAATAAGCTTCCATGTGGTGATATGTGGAAGATATTTTCATCTTCAGCATGAATGCATATGGGAATAGTGCTGCTTGTGTTAAAAATTGATTGGAAATAAGTTTATTGGTTCCTGAGATGAAAGCCCATTTCTCATTTGGCACAATGTAACATGCAGTGATTGGTTGAAATCAGTTAAATTAATAAGCATGACAAAATTATCTAAATTATTTATATGACCGCCATTTTTAAATCTAGTTTCTGACATGCAAAAATTATTTAATTTTATATGGCTTACTATTGCGCTTCTTCTGTGCAAAATGTTGTGGGTGTAATTTTTATGGTCTCCGAAACACGACGTAAACGTTCCTTTTACTCACCTGGCACTATTTTACAAAATGGCAGGCAAGAGCTACTTTATGAACATATTTATGATAGATACATAGAAAGTATGGTCGAATTTTGTTAAATTGTTTATTATATACAAAATTCTTATCTAGAGTAATTATATTTCCTTCATGAAAAGAAAATGCCTGACCAAACTAAACGTGTTATTTTTAATGGCATACCATAAAACCATTTGCATGTAAAATTTGGTGGCAATATTTTATTTGGTCTTCAATATACAGCATAAAATCGCTATTATGCAATGTGCTATCTTCATAAATGGAAAAAATTTATGTATTAGCACTTCCGATAGTTGTGATATATAGTGCCCGTAATTAAAGCTCGGTTGAAATTGTTTGGGACATATGATATACTAACCAAAAATATTTACATGGCTGTTATTAAAATAAAAACATGACTACTTCATTAATCGTTTCCCAAGAAAGGATATAAAAACGTTTTTTTAATATGGTGCTTATCTATCAACATAGTGGAACAAAGAGTTTACCTATAAGCTAATTTAATACTTGCATAGATATTAGTACCGGTAGTAAACAAAGTTAATTTTAAATTGGTTACATTGTTTCGTAGATATAGCATACTAATGTAAATTTTGTATGGTTGCCATTTTGTAATATAAGAGTCTGAACTACATAAAACATATAACTTTACATGTTCTTACTTTTACTACTTCTCTGCCAAATTTGGTAGGATATAACTTTATCCCTACACGAGGAGCCATCTAACGAAATGGCGGACGAAATTAGCAATGTGTTAGCATATATGATGCATGTAATAGGCTCTTTTAACACGCAAAGTTTGGTCGAAGTTAGCGGAACTGTGTTTATAGCAAATAAACCTCAAATATTTTTATGCCTGTAGTTTTGAAAATAAGTATTTTTCCACTAAAATCGCATGTGTTTATTTAGCCTGCAACAGTATTACTTACATTCCACATTTAGCGATAATATGTTGAGTAGTATTTCGAGATACAACGTAATCGACTTAATTGAGTATGAGACGAGGCGGTGCAACACACTTTGCTTGCTAAAGACCAGCTCATTTTCAAAGATGCAGTCGACATCGCCATGGCAGCTGAGGCAGCAGGAAGGAACGTTTCAGATATACGATGTAGGCCTACTGGCACAGAGGTAAACCCACTCGAAAAGGGACCGACATGCAGTGCATGCTGTGGTGGATGGAAGACGCACAGACAAACGCACTGACGTTCAGCTGGTAAAGTAAAATGTGCAGGAGGTCTCATTTAAGCAATCGTGTTGGCAGTGTTCTGGGAACCATACCCCAGAAACATATAAGCAAGTGGCAACTGTGTGCCGATATTGTTCAAAATGGGGTCACAGAGAGAGAGAGAGAGAGAGAGAGCCTGCCTTAAGATGAAAAACAACCGAATGTAGATATTAGGCCACAGAGTAACAACGGAAGCTAATCGCAAACAGGTAGGACTCATACACTGTTGGATACAGTATAGGAGCAAGATGATGACACATCAGCAGTGTACAGTTTATACAGCTTGCAGGCACTGAAAAGTAAAGCATCCTTTGTTATCGATTTGTGTTTGGATGGCAAGAAGTTTTGCATGGAAGTAGATACAGGGGCAAGTTTTTCGGTTATAAGATGGGAAACCTACGAGTCCCTGTGGCCTACACAACCACCCCTAGACAACTGCAACATTGCCCTGCGCACTTGGTTGCAAGAACAGTTGAAGGATCAGGGTGCTAAGACTGTGCGTGTGAAAGTGAATGGAAATGCAGTAGCAGCAGCCCTTCCCTTGTTGGTCTCTACAGGAAATGGGCTCAGTTTATTGGGGAGAAATTGGTTCGAGGCACTGGGTATTTCAGTGGAAGATATTTTTAAAGTTCATAGTATTGTGAAAGAGATGAATGTGCTGCAGGGAGCAAGTACATGTGAGAAAATTGTGAAAACGAGTGGCTAAAGGCACTTATTTCAAAGCATCCGAAGGTGTTTGATAACAGTGATCTGGGACAGTATAAAGGCTCGCCAGTCGCTCTTACACTCCAAGAAGGAGCTACACCAATATTCAGAAAATGTAGAAATGTTCCATTCGCTGTGAGAGAGAAGGTAGCGACAGCAATTTACAAACTTATGTCACGGGGGCCTATGAAACTGTGGCTTATTCAGCATGGGCAACACCCATTGTGCCTATCATGAAAACTGATGGCTCGGTGCGCATATGTGCTGATTGCAAGGGCACAGTTAACACAGTGTGCAAGACTGAGTGCTACCCCTTACCGACCATCAGTGGAGCACTGGCATCACTGGCTGGAGGGGAATTCTTCACAAAATTGGATTTGGCAGATGCTTATCTATAGCTTGTGGTAGATGAGACATTAGCCGAGCTGTTAACCATAAATACCATCAAGGGCCTTTTTAAAGGTAACTACCTGCAGTTTGGACTGAGCAGTGGTCCAGCAGTCTTTTAAAGACTTATGGAAATACTACTAGCAGGGGTACTTGGAGTGGTGGTACTGTTAGACAATGTATCAAGAGCAGGAACAAATGAAGAGGGGCATTGGACACGAGTAACAGAGGTGGTTGCTAGAGTTGACAAGGCAGGGCTACGACTGAATAAGTCCAAGTGTGTTTTTGCTTCAACGGTGGTGAACTTTTTGAGATACAGAATAGATGAGGAAGAAATTCACCCCACAGAAGACAAGGTGGAAGCTATTCACCGGGTACCCGTTTCCCAAAATAAGAAGGACCTGCAGGCATTTTTGGGGTTACTGAAATTTTCGAACTATTCTTGAAAGACACAGCTAGTGTGCTGGAGCCATTACATCGTCTTCTTGACAAGCAAGCTGCATGGGAATGGAAACACAGCATTCTGAAGCAGTGCCAGTGCGAAGGAATTGTTACAAGCTAAGAGTATGCATGTACATTATGTCCCTTCAAAGCAGCTTGTGTTAACATGTGATGCATCAGAGTTTGGGGTTGGTGCAGTTTTGGCACATATGATGGATAACTGCGAAGATTAACCAGTGGCTTTTCGGTCATACACATTGCAGAAATGTGAATGTAATTATGCTCAGATCGATAAGGAAGCCCTGGCTGTAATTTTTGGTGTCACGAAATGTCGACTCTACATGTAAGGCAGGTCTTATACAGTGGTTATGGACCACAAACCACTCCTGCGACTGTTGGACCAAAGGCGCCCAACCCCAGGCATTTTGTTACCACAAATGTTACATTGGAGTCTGATGTTAGGCATTTATGACTACAAGATCATTTACAAGCCAAGAGTTTGGATGCCTTGAGCAGGTTGCTCATCCAACATCTTCCTTCGAAGTTCCACATGTGGCAGAAGTTTTCATATTAGAATAGATGCCTCAAACACCCTTGGATGCCCAAAAATTGGCTTGTTACACCATGGAAGACCCTATCCCAAAGCAGGTCAAGCAGTATGTGTAACATGGGTGGCCGCCCAAATTATTTAATGAGAATCTTCTGCCATATTGGAACAGATGATCGGAAATATCTATCTACTGTGATTGTTTGCTGTGGTGCACTCGGGTGGTAATTCCACATCGGCAGTGAGAAGACCTGCTCCAGATTCTACATGCATCACATTATGGAATAGTGCACTCGAAGGCCATAGCACGAAGCTATATGTGGTGGCCAAGAATGGATGAAGACATTGAGAAGATCATCAGCCACTGCCTGAATTGGCAGGCACACCTCCACACCATCCCGCAAGCAATGGCCAAGCAGAATGTACCATTCGACAACCTGCATCCCCATTCATCTTCTAGTGCAGGAGAAGAAGTAACTAAGGAGGTTAGGGGTGGTAACATGAGAGAGTTTAAGGAAAAAGACACAGTGTTAATCCGCAACTATGTGCAGGACCAAAGTGAATTCCTGGAGTAGTTTGCACCAGGGAGGACCTGGTGACTTACAAAGTGTAAATACAAGACATACATATGACACGGCCACGCATCGATCAGATGTTGCAGTGACCTCTTCAGGAAAGGCAACTAGCCGATACCCAACATGTGGGTTCATCCTCCAGACCATGGGACAGCAGATAATACCTAGTGAATCGTGGGAAAATGGGCTTGAAATGTCGAGAAGATTCAGCTTCATCATTCGGCAGGATGCTTGCACGAGCACCTTCAGCGAGATACCCAGTCTCCAGTGCCAAGGGTACCTGACCAGTCTTGCAAGCCCCAAGATGAACTGGTTTCACAACAACATCAGCAGGAGCATCGGGGACATGGATGAACCAAGAGGACTGGGACCGACCTCACTCGCCAGAGGACCTGGAGGTGCCATTTTTACGGTTTTTCATGTAGGATCGAAATTAGCAGGTAGGCCGTGTTCTTCCTGGGAGGCAGACAGCAAAGGAACTAAGGAGATGTCTTGAGTTCTCATTACAGTGTGTCCAAACAAGGCCCCGTGAACTGGACCAGGGTTGGGGACTCCACTAAGCAGCAGGAAGCAGTCTGTCTTGACATGAGTTCGACAGAAACCAAAGAAACTGAGTGACTATGTAATTTAGTACACATAATACAGATCCCATAGTGTTTATTATTATAGGATAATCATAATTCTTGGAGGGAAGCAGTGTTATATATCGAAATGTTAGTGTATAGTTATTTACCTCAGTGGCAGAATGTGTAGGTTGATAACTGTGTGTTGTTTACGACAAGTGTGGTGCCGAACAGTTGTCTTTTTAGGTGTGTGTTGATGGCGGACAAGTCGACAATAGGAAACTGTATCGGGGCACATCCATGCAAGATGAATAACCAAGTATATAAAAGTATCCTTCACTCTACCTAGTATTGCTGTTCACCTCATCACATATGTAACTTGTTTCCTACATTTGATCATTTGACATGATATTTTCCTAGAATATTCCTACAGATTACATTCTCGCTAATGGTAAAATAACCACTCCATGTTATAAAAAAATAGAACCATACGACTAGCCAACCTACCTCACAATCACTAAACACACACACACTGTTACATATAAGCGTGTAGCTCATTCAGTTAGAAAAAAAGCATGAACATTTTTACCAAATACACCACATGTTTAATTAGGATACAAACAGAAGGTCTCAGATCTTCCTCTAACCTAAAATGCATGGCCTAAAAGTAATTCGAATTGATAACATGGGAGCTGTTACATATTCAGCCGACACATTTATTACCAATGATACTGACCTTGGATTCTGTCTATTGTCCAGCTCAACTTAAAGGTTAAAACTATGTTACATATTTCTAAAGTATTCCCAACACTTCAAAAATGTGGAAAATAAAAAGATATTTAAATTTTTTAGTAACATTTAAATATTAAACATTTATTTTGAGGATGATTATCAAATAAACTTTAACAGACCAGATGGTATTTGCTTGAAACAGAGACAAAGGCAAAAAATGTCAACGAACACCATATGTCCAACACCAAGTATTGGAGTGACTTAGACCTCGCCAAGTACACATACTCACACAACCCATAAAAATAATCATTCGTGTTAATCGGTCGACGTTTCGAAGAAGGAAATGTAGTTTAAATTGAATTTTATAGACATCTTAGAGAGTGAAAATCTCTATAAGACCGTAAACCTGAATTCAGGAATTATATAATTAAACAGAGTTAGTCGAGTTACATAGAACATGACTGGGATCTGGACAGTATATTTTAAAACAAAATATCCATAAGAACAAAAACTTATCTTTGTGAAAAAAAGGCAACACCATTAGGAACCATCTGAATAGAAGGAAAATTTATTACACAAAAAGCAAAATTATTACAAACGATTATATTTTCTAAGCAATGCATTTGTATTTTCTCTACCCTCCAAGAGCTTCAGTCAGAGCTGCTACACGTCTGAAATACAATCAAATAGGCCGCGGACATGTACTTGGCGAATCGCTCGCCAGACTACTTCTACCAGAGTCCACAGGTCATCGCATTGCCTGCTCGATGAGAATGACAGGCTAGTTACCGAGTGAACATATCCCAGACATGAGCAATATGCGACATATCGAGTGGATGTATAGGCCAGAGAAAAAGTTATTTCTTGGATGTAGTGGTTGCTGTAGAGTGTGCCCACAATTCGTAGCAGCTAAGATTATATATGGTACCTTGTTATTCCCCAAATCATCACGCCCATTGGTCGAGCAGTATAATGACGGACAATGCATTCTGAATGGTGGCGCTCGCCTTGATTATCGCCAAATGCATTTCTGACCCCATTATTACAATTCAAGCTGAAGAGGAACTCATCCGAAACGATGATTTGTTGCCACTGTGCGCACCAGTGGGTGTGTTCGTAAAACCATAGTAGCCTGAGACATAGATCGTTTAAGCTCAGAGGAATCGGCAAAGCAGGGGCTTTCAATCAGTTGTTTTCAATTTCGGCGAATTTCGTTTTATTTGCACATTTCCTTTATGGTGGTGCATTCCTCACATGCATTAGAGTATGTCCTAGATTCAATAGTTCCCGAGTTGAGGGTCCCATGACACTAGTATCCGCTGTTATTAGTCGACACAGCCCTGTTTATATACAGAGCTTAGTAGAGACAAACATATAGAGAGTGCATTGCTAGGTCCTTTTCACTTTTGACATCCAATGCACATCGGACATCAAGCGTTCGATTGGCCAGTTGTATTGTAACTCTCTGGAACAAAATTTACATGTGCTACTCAAGGATGTCTTGTTGGATCTGCTAAAATGCATGGTTCGTGCATAATGGGATGCCACAACATTTAACTAGAGAGGCAAGAGTCTATCTGGATGAGTGGTTACTACCCAGGTTGATGGGGTATGCAGAACTAATCTCCTGGCCTGCACATTCCATTGATCTGAATACAGTGGATTATTACCTGTGGGGAAGTTCTTCCAGTGAAAATTGCGGATGAGAAGTGATCATGTGTATACAAATCCTCGGAATGCCCCAGATTTTTATTATTAGGTACTTAATACGGTACAAAATTAAGTAGATAACTCTGGCTAGTGTGAACAGGGGTCAGATAACCAATCTCACAGCGCCAGGCCCTTGTTGCAGGCGAACACCCAGCGGCGATGCAGCATGGCGGCCAGCTGAGGCTGCAGCACCCCGTGGGCGTGTTCCTGCTCAGCCTGGCGGTCGCCATCATTGGGTCCTGATACCAGCAAACCGGAGCTCGCCACGCCCCCCGGCCTCGCGCTCGGTCTTGCGAGCAGTCGCGCAGTCCCGAGCTGGCCTCGGCAGCGTGCATGGCCAGTCACACATCTCCGCCGGACGAACATGCCACGTGCGTGGTTGCATGCCGGACATCATGGACTGAGGGTGTGCCCGAGCAACGTGTGTTTTAATGTGTGTGTGTTTGTGTGTATGTGACATGAAGTGTGGTTTCATATGGACTTTAGTGGGTTTGATGAACATATCATGAGGCCTATTAATAATTACTGCAAAGTTGAATAAAATTGTACATTTTTGTGTAAATATTAGGCATTATTTAGAAAATAAATTACTTACATGTACAATTGCATTCAGATTTTTTTTTTGTGTTGGCACAAACAATGCAGCAAAAACTTGTATATACAATAGGTACCTTCCTGTAACTGTTAACAAAGTTAATACACAATGTTCAACGAAGTAGAAACATGATGCATTAGCAATATATGAAAGTAGGGTAGTCTATAAACACACGAGCAGACTAATGTGAGTGGTTTAGATTTAATGAATTTACACAATAGCAAACACTGACACAAAATTTTATATTACTAAACCAATGTAAAATTTTGGCCACTCAATATAGCAATATCTGCTATTAACTTCTATGTTTAAGTTGCCTGTATAACAAATGTAAATATCGCCCAGTAAACATCACTGTGTACAAACTTACCGTAATGAGTAGTGTAAATTATTATATTATTATCTCCCATAGCATCCCCGCATAAACTTGTTTCCAAAGTATCTTTAGTGAATTGACTTGACACTATATTTCGGTCAACTTTCTTAATATCTGGGTCTTTTTTTAGGAACATTAGTAACTCCCAAGTTGCGATAGAAGGGATAAAAAGAGCAATTGTTAGAAAGACAATCAACTAAGTTGCACGCCTTTTATAGTTAGCGAACAAACCGATAGGTAATTCTAGGAATTGCAAACGTGAGCAGTAGGAACCAATTCGTTTACATTATTCGTTTTTTAAACATAACAAGTCTCAAACCTAAAAAGTGTTAAATGTACATTTTTAAACATAAGACGTTTGAACCCTAGAATGTATTAAATGTAGGTCTACAGAGTTCTATGTATTACATCGCTTTCAAATTACTAGTGTTTTATTTAATCAATATCCCGCACACAAACCTAAAGTCTGTGCGATGTGAATAGGCGACCGCCCAGACACTATAAATTATGGATTGTTAAATGTAAGTTTTCGTGTTCCCAAATCTTATGTATAGACATATAACAATCCAATTGCAAATTAATTGCGTATAACAGAACAATTTATCCAGGAAACAAAAAAAAATTCTAAGAAGCGAATGTTACACTAATATTCTTTTTGTACTAGCATTTCCACGAAGCGAATTCCAATTTGCAGGAATTAAAGATCACACAAAGACAAATGCGAACATGTAATTAAACATAACGTCTGCGGAGAAATTATGTTTAGCAATAAAAAATATTACGAAAAGGCACATAACTTCCAATTACGCAAATGGTTTGTATATGTCCATGCAATTAATTATTTCCTTTGCAGAGAAACTATACATACCAAACGTTTATAAAAATGGTTTACACACATGCGAAAACAAGTTTATATGTGGTAATGTTAGGAAGATTCATCTCGCGAAGAGTGTGTTCCGGGCAAGAACGACAGGCTTAAACTTCTGAGAAGTCAATGACCCAAGGACCTATAGAGAAACGTCCTACTTAGCGAGCCCAACACGACCTGTACAGGTCCTAGCCTGACTTACACAGGACACTCGCTTTCAGAAGCCTCAATGGCATGATCTTCACATAAATTTTGTTGTAAAAGCAGTTGGTGTCTACTAAAAACCGTGTTAGAATTTAGGCCCTTTCGTGGACAGAGCAGTTATCTGTTCGCCTCCCATCTAAGGGAACCGGTTAGATTTTCGGGTTTTAGCACGTGGGAATCTTGATAGTTCCGGACAATGCCGCTGTCGACGAGCTTCTCTGGTCTCCCTTCTCTTCCGGTGTTGTTTCAAGTCACCTCTCACTTCTCATCGCTCTCAAGACCCCTCAAGCGGTTCAGATTCTTTCTTATGTGTCAGATTTACTAGCATAAAACCATGACCAGAAAATGTATGCCGTGTGTTAGAATTTGTTGGCAAGCCAAATCTAAATTTTCAAAATAATTATGCGCTGTCGTAATGGGTTGCGCGCGGCTGTATTACTATGTTTTTAATATCGGTTTGAGCTTTAGCTAGTATAAGCAAAATCACTTCTACCAACATGCGGTCTTTAAATTTTAATAGTAATAATTTCTAAATTGATATTAAATGTGAGAAGTATTAATAACCTTCCTGTCTGGTATTGATGTACCAATGAAATAATTTTTTTCTTATATTTGTGTTTAACGTGTCTCTTTAATGTTTATGCAGATTAGTAAGGCATTTGCGAGGATTTTAATGAATTTAGATTTTAAATTGCTGTATAAAATAGTTTGCTCTTTTTATTTGACAGTTAGTATAGCGAACACGTTTGTCTTGTGCTCTTCTTTGTGAGCAGAATATTATAGTTTTTTAACGTTACATTTTTTGAAATCTTTGTACATTTATATTGCATTGCTTTATAATTTTTATCAACCTTTGCTAACTGGTATCTATGTTCATGTGAAATGAAAGTAGGATATGTTAACGTATCCACATATTTTATTTCAAAACTATAACAGGTTTCTCTGGAACCAAGTACTTCCTATCACTTTAGTATTTATTACTGGTGAACGATTAATGTTCTGTGTAAGTAGGTTAGGCAACACCCAAAGGAAATCTTCTGACTCGCCCAGCAAATAGAAGTCTTTTCTTTTCAATTAGCAAAGACCACTCTTTTGTGTTAGCTGGTTTATGTTCTAAAACACTATCAAGCTAATAAATGTAGATTGTATTTTCAGTGTGAATCACATAGTATAAACCATACTTTAAATTTAGATTACACGTCATGCATGTGGGAAGTCAGTAAAACACTGAAGTAGTTTCAAACTATTTTTTTACATGTCATTTTGCTTGCAGAGTACAGTACACCAAGGCTTACAGTTTGACATCACAGGGTGTTTACAAAATCGGCGAACATTGTTTGAAGACATTTCCTTACGTTGATGTCCTCTCACAAAGTTTCAAAACGCTTACGTTTCAAGAATAATGTTTACAGGATAAAACCTAAATTGATAACGAGACTATTTCTTTTCCAAGCAACATCTAATAAGTATAGAATGTAATAGGCGTGAAAAGAAAAACTTGCTAATATTGATTTAACACTTGTATTTCTGTATGCACGAGCAAGTGACTTCGCGACCTTGGTCTTACATTTTTTAACCACGCAAAACAGTTATTTATATACTCAAAGGAAAACAAACCTTTAGATGTTTATTAAGACACTATAGTAAAATACTGTTTTTTATCATTCATAGAATAAAATCATGAAAGACTTGTTACACTTAGATGCTGATGAAGTAGGGGTGAGATCTGGCAACGTTAGGCCCCTATCCATTACACACAGAGGGAAACAACTCCATGTCTTGATAAAAACTAAACGTATGCTTAACACCGTTACAAGCTTCTTTCCAGCGAATGGTGTTCTTAAAGTCTTGATTGCTATGTTCGTAACTGATTTCCCTATTACCAGGTTATTCCACGATAAGTATGCTATTATCACATTCAAATAACTCCTCTGCCGTACACGGCAATGTGCTGTTGGGATACAAGTATCGTATAACACAATCTTTGCAAAATATGATTTCCTCAAGCTTAGGTTTTTGGTTCATATCAAAGGTACAACACTAATGCTCAAAACCATTACTTTTTTGTATTTGTAACTTTCCTCCATGCGGTATAAAATAAACCCGTTTATATCCTACTTTCAACACCTCATAGTCAACTTCTGGGTTAAAAATCTCCATCGCAAATGAATTAATCTTGCGAATCGCTTCCTTTATTTATATCTTCCCTCCTCACTCATCAACAAACATTTCAAAATTAGTTTCAAATGACGAAATTACATTTAACATATCATTTCGAAATAAGGAGTTTTGTAGTCTTTTTTTGCATATAAATGTTTGATTGGTATTATATTGTGTAATGTTAACATGTGATGCATTTCTGTATAAATGTTTAATTGGTAAAAAAAAGGTTGTGTATGACTGCATACAAAATCAAAATGTAATGTTTAGTATATGATAGGTAATTAGAAACTAATTCAGCTATTTATTGACTTTTAAATGTTTCTCTAACCATAAATGCAATTTTGCATCCTAAAATCGTTTGTAACACTTGTTTTCAATACTGGTTAGTAAGAAGTGAATTTATCAAACACAATTAAATTCAATCCTCAATTCTCATCCTCAATCATCATCCTCAATCATCATCCTCAATCATCGTTCTCAATCCTCTGTCCGCAGTCCTCAGTCCTCCGTCCTCATCCTCAATCCTCAGTTTGGATATTTATCACATCGAATCAGCCGACTTAAGTCGCTCGAAAAAGGTATATTATTTAAAATTATATCTTATTCCTCTCACACAATTTTTTTTTACCTAAAATAGAACTTTCAATTTGATATTACACACCTCTGAAATTATTACTGTTTCAGAAAAGCAGTAAGATCAATTAAACCCACATCAATTTTTTACCATTTTTCCCCCCATATATAATTCTATCATTCGATGTATCCCTGTTCTTGAGGTATACTACAATCGAAACCATCTCTTTCATGTTCGAGTATTTCCTATGATTTGAAACCTAAGCTAATATCTAACTCTATCTACAAGTAGGTTCGGATCTTCGGGAAATATGTACTTATTACTCACATCGTTCGTTGAAGGAAACTCGGTTGCGTAATCATAACTGCTGTCTTCACTTCCTGTTTCGTCATTAATATCGAATTTACTTTGCTTTGAAGGAGGTGTCTCGTTGTCACCATTAGTCTTTGTGGGTATTTGTGGTACATTATGCCGGAGATCTTTACGTTCACGTGTTAGTGTATATTTCGAACGATCCAAATGTATTCCAGACTGTTCATTTCTTGTATTAAAGTTAGTTCCCTCGCCATCTGAGATGTTATGTAGTGAAGACGATACATGTTGTTTCTCGGCAGTAACATTATTTTTACAGATCTTGGTAGGACTATTCAAGTAATTGTGTATCACATTTTTTGCATTTAAAAATGACCCGAGATGCGTTCTTCGAACATTCACTCTTCTGATGTCAACGAGCATTGTATTCGATCGTATATATTTTATCGCAGTACCTGCATTGTAAGGAATTGGATGATGATCCCGATTCCCGTCTCATTTTTGTGAGAAGTACTTTAATTCGTAATTTTAAAACAATTCGAATAATTATATGAATGGATAGGCTGATAAATATAAGTATTCTTTATATAAAATGCTGTTTATATTCCGAACGTAAGTAATTGTAGGCGAATACTGAATTGCAGTGTTTTGAGTTGAATCTGAATTTCTTTTGGAGCAGGGATTGCCTTGACGGTTATAGCTAGAAGTTGTAAAACTTTCAACGGTGTTTGAAATATGCCCTGTTTTAAACGTGTACTACGAATTTTTTCTTAGGTTTTCCCAGTGAAATGTTTGAAATACATTTGGCTTGATATTGGATTCTATTGGTTAAACATAATAGTAATTCATATACTAAATGTACTTGCTTCGGTACTAGGAGTTAGAAGATCTCAGCACTCCTGTGCTCCATTTCATGTTCATTCCATTTAGAGTTTTGTTTTTCACCTCTATGTAGAATTAAGTTGTACCCATATGCATTTCGTACTAATCATCTTTCATGAAGAGATAAGAGGGTTTTTACGATTTGGTGTAATTCAGGACTGATGAAATTATATACTTTAATATATTTGAAAAAGGAAAAGGCGAAAATTTTAAAAATGCCTATTGTAAGGACCTCTCGGTTGAGGTTGCATATTATTTTGCCCCAAAATGTGGAGTAATGGGCTAATTTGGAGTGTCCTTGTTGTTGGGCCTCTTTGATGCTGGTATTCCTGTTCTTGGTTTGTTCTGAGCCTGGAGCCGGTGATGGAACTGGGAAAGAAGATGATGTTGTCTTCTATGGTGCCTTCCTGGAGGAGTCGGGAGCATCCCCAAGCTTGGCCATCTTGGAGAAAAGTTTCTGGAGCCTTTTGGATCTTCACCGCAGCCTTCTTATGGGGAGGGGGCGGGGGATGAGACAGGTAGTGTCATTTTCACGTAATTTCTGCCAGCCCCCCCCCCCCCCTGTATCGATGTTTCTATTTCACCTGGGCTAGACACGCCTGGGTCTTTCTCGACTAGGGTTTCTGTGGGTGGCCGGTAGAGGCGCGCGTGATGATGTTGGCCGCCCGCGTAACTCCAATTGGCCAGAAGATTGTGACGTCAGATCTGGTGCTTAAGACTTTGAGTTTATGGAAGAATATTACAGACTGTTCGACGGCCCGTGATTAGTCGGTCATTAGGAGGTATCCCTCCAGGATGCAATTGCGTATTATTATTGTATTTAAACCCTGGACGCAAACTCATCGGCGAGCACTGCATCCTGGGAGCTACACTTGAGTTAAGTACGAAAAATGGATTAAATCCTATAAGAGACCCTTAATGTCTTGGATAAGGAAGGACATGTTGCAAGTCATTATGTAGGAGTCCTTAGGAATAGGCGCTATGTCAGAAGCGCATGAAACACTTTAAAATTTGTCATTTCTCATTTTAAAAATGCGGAATTTGAAATGAAGAGAAATATTGTCGTAATTTTTAAAATTCCTGAAAATGTCAGTTTTTGAACATATATGAATTTTAGTGAAATTTGTGCGCAGGTTGTTCGCCAATAGTTCTGGTATAGTGATTTTTAATGAAATCAATTGTAAAAATTGTAATAATATCTTTGAGAAACTGTGAAAAAGTTAAATGTGAAATGGCTGATGATTTGCTTTATACACCCAGTAAATTAATTCTGATGAAACAAATTATTTTGTAATTTTGCTCGATTTTAGTAAAAGTAAACATTGTTTAAGAATTGCATAAGAGTTAAAATACTCCAGTGACATTATGTGGGAATTAAAATTTGTCATCGTTATTCCCACTTTGGAAGAAAATAAATTATCTCTGTATTTTGAGAATCTCTAATAATGTAACATTATTTTATGGCTCTATGTTTTTAGCCAGAAATCGTTTTATTTTTCCAATTTTGTGGAAAATAAATCAAATGAAACTTTATAATTGTATATAAAAATGTTTTTTCAAGCCTTGCTTTTGTTTGACTGCAAGGAAATTAAGAGAATTTCAGATATAATATTCTATAAGATACTCTAAAACATCAGTAATGCTAAAATTGTATTGTGCTTTATCTAGCATTTTGTATAATTTTCTATATTTCTGGAAAAGTAAAATTTATCAGTATTGTAAAAGTTGTACTTATCAGTATTGACTAGATGATATTGCATCTTTTCGCATTTTACACGTTATTTTTATATTGTGTGTGTATTGTAAATTAAAGCATTTGTATTATATGTATAATATATTTGTACAAAAAAAAACAGAAACGAAATATTTACTAAATAAAATAAAATAAAATTTTTTCATATGTATTTCTTTTGGGGTTTTTGGGGTATGCTCTTTACACCTTGTCTTGTAGGGAATGTTTTGGATTTTTCCAATGTTTATAACATTTTATTGTGATGCTGGGTTGGTTTGAATGCCCCTGTACGCCTTATAGCTTGGGCGTCGCACGACAAAAAAATTCAAAATTATACCACTACATATATACACCTGCACCTACACTTCCTCACCTCAGTCTACCACCGAGCGTCCGAGAGTCAACATCGATGGTACTTCCACTCTTCAAAAATAAATAAATAAATAAATGACCTTTATGACATTCTTGAACATACCCTTACCAAATGCTACAAATTACACAAAAAAATTCATAAAAGAAATTTAATCAAAGAACTTTGATACAATTACTTTCATAAAATTTCTTAGATAAAAAATCAATTTAATTAATTTCACGTGATAAATTTTATACGGATTAAATTATTCTTAATCCAATTAATTAAATCGATTTAATTGGATTAACCGATTAAATTAATCCCTCCTGCCTCCACTGAACTTCTACTGTATGGCAGGGGTTGTGTGGCTTTCGGCTCGACAAGCTGTATAACAAACCCCTATGGGCGAGAAAGTATACTAGATAGCAGCACTATGCGTGTGCAGTATGGGAGTTACGAAAACTCTGTTTCTCGAATCGGAAACGGGAAACTCAGATTTAAATGTGTTTATATTTCAAGTTATGACGAAAACTATAAAGGGTCAAACATTTCCAAAATGTATTGGGTAAGCATTGCTTACCTTGTATCTATGGAATAAACGCCACTGCTTCCAGCAAAGTAATCTTCCTGTTACTACCACCACTTAATTTAATTTCCACTGCCTCAACATTCTCACTAACCCATTCTACCTCCCCTTTTAGTCCCTTCCTTACTCACACCATTATTCCTCCTCCTCTCCCACCCCTGTTTCTTCTGATGACGGTGAACTTATCCTGCATACATTCAATGTCCAGTACTTCCTCAGTCAGCCATGTCTCCACAGCTACCACTATATCCGCCCCATATCCTTCAACCTTTCCCCAGAAACCCCCCAGCTTGTTGTACACACTCCTACAGTTCACCATCACTATACTTATGTTAATACATTGCTTTACCCTCCTACTTTGTTTACACCCTATCTCCACCCCTGCGGCCTCACCAATGCTATCTTCTCCATTTCTCTCCACTACAGAAGTGGTTCCTTGCTTCTCCCTGGTTGCTATTTCAACAATTGCTGCTCGGGCCCTGACCCTCTCAATACAGCCAGCTACTTCCCTACCTTGCAGATCACCTAGAATCCTCTTTCCCTGCCCTGTCAGGTGAACCTGGTCCCTCTCTACACTTTCCCAGCCTACCAATTTGTTTGTCATCTTATGCTAATGATATTAATAGCTTCTTCCCGCCTTATTCTTATATGCTGTTTGATTTTCATTTTGCAGTTCTGGGTCTGTCTATGTTTAGCTGAGCTTAACCTGAATAGTTACTATTTTTTGGTTTACCCAGGTAAAGACTGTTCACAATAAAGTGACTACTTTTGAAATCAACCTTAGAAAATGCCACTGCTCCTACCTCCGTATATTTGAATGGGTACGCTGAATGACATGCGACCAGTAAACTTGGTAACGATGGAGGGAATGTTGATCCTTATCTGAGTCTCGAACAAAAAGTGTTATGTAACCATTTGTGATAACTCAAAAAATTTCTTGCACTTTCACTTTCTTATTTTTGATGCGTGGAGGTGAAGAAATGAACCGATTTGTAAAATATATACTTTCATAATAATTTAACAGTTTCACTTCACGGCACATGAATTAAGTAATAACGCCCAAGGGAATGTTAATTTTACGTAAAGCAGAAGCATGCACAACGCTCATACAAGTAGATCTTATGCAGGGCTTTCAAATGTGCTCAGTTTACCCCCAGTATGACCCTCCACGCTTGTTACTGCTCACGTTCCGGGAAACAGAACATTGTAAACTTTTGTGTGAAATCATTGTTGGGTGGCTATTTTTTACTTTTGAAAAATGTTTCCACTTACTTAGTAGGGTTATAGGTAATTAGTAAATACAGGATGTGGCAGCGAAGCCCTACCATTGTAAAATGCGTATAAGTTGGCTGGCCAGTATATGATCGATGTCAAAACAGTTTAGTTAGCGGTAGTGGGATGTCATTTTAATAACCAACATTACTTCACCAACAATGGCATGCACTGTGTAGTCTGTTGGTTGCAAAACAATAACAGCACATGTTGTTTATCTCTTGAAAATAATGCCTGCGATGTGTCGTACATCAAGCCTGAAACCTTTGCATAGATGGGATTCACAACTGTCCATAACATGCACAAGTGTTGCGGCTGATATGTTAGTAACTTCGAACACAATTCACTCCTTTAGAGCATTGATGTCATTTAGATGTGTTGCAAACACTTTACCCTTGAGGAATACTACAGAAAAAAGTCACATGCAGACAAGTCGAGTAATCTGGCAGGCCAAGGAATGTCGCCAAATCTGGACAGTAAGCGATGTGATGTTGAAATATAGTCCATAAAGTGTTCATGGAGAGACGAACAGTATGCACTGTCGCCTCGTCCTGTTGAAAGTAAAATATATCCAGGCCAACGTCCTGGCTGCGTTAATCGGGGAACACAAATTCAGTCAACATACAGAGTTCACAGTAACTGAACGACTATCGCTATCCTTAAAGTAGTAGGGTCCTATAATTCCAAAGGCTGATATTCCGCACCAAATCATCACTTTCTGGCTGTGAAGAAGTTTGGCGTCCAGTTGTTATGGGTTTTCATCTTTCCTGTCTCTCGTGTTTTATTTACGCAACCAGGCAACTCGAGATTTGCTCCATCGGACATGATAACGCGATGGATGGAATCCGGTTGCTTATTCACTACGTCGAGCACTGATTCACAGAACAATTTGGGTGCAGCAAGTCTCTGTCTGACAATTTCTACACCAACTGGATTTTGCAAGGGTGGAAATTAAGGTCGGAATGCAAAATCCGCCATTACTATCTGTTTGACAGGTTCACTGCAGTTGAATGCCTCTGCACCCAACGTTTGTGATTGGAAACCAGTGCGATTCGCACACGTTCAATATTCTCCAACTTTCGCATCGTTTTTCACGCTCCCTATACGTTTCGCATACATCGTAGATGCAGTGGTCCAAAACTTGTCCATCCACGTCTTTGTGGAATGCCGATCAGGTGCCCTACTGTGTCTCCCGACATTAAAGTGACAACGAAATGTGCACTGACTCGCTACCACAGATTCACTGTGTTTAAAGAATGTCTCTACAGCGAATGCACACTGTGGAACTGACAAGCTTTCAATGTTGACTGCTCTCCAGTGCCATGTGTTCTACTGTTCAGGTCTGTATTGCATCGCCGCGCCAGTTCCACAGGGTTTCGGTGCACATCACAACCCTAATGTAAAATGGTGTCTTTCATTGTGTGTGCAGGAGTGCCAGATGGTATCGACAGCATACCGCACAGGTTATTTCCACCATTTGCGTAACGCTTAAGTTATTTGCTGTTACATAATTGTGGCATAAATATGGACGCTATGTATTCAAAGCTACTGTTTATGAAGTAATGCTGGTTATTAAAATGGCGTCCTTGTGCCTCTAACTACATTGTTTTATATTTTACCGTTATAAACTGGCAAACTTGTACACATTTCAAAGTAGCAGTTTTCGCTGCCCCGGTCTGTGGTCGTGTCCAAAATTACAAATTTATAATTTTGTAATATGCCTTTTTGTAAGTTTCAATTGGGACGTTTTCGACAGTCACATTTTTAGCAATCGCGGCAACACATTTTTACATTAACAGTGAAAATTTTTTAATCCAAATTTAATTCTTCTAATTGACATAATATTTCTACTATATTCACATGAATGCTACTAATATGTTAATAAATAAGAAATTAAAAAATTATACACTATCGACGTCAATCAATTTTTTGTTGCGAAGCATACTCTATAAACAATGCACAACACTTGATTGCTTTTTAAAACATGCCTAGTGTATTTTATGAAGAGTTATTTGTTAAAATTAAAAAAAAAGACATTTTAACTAAGCATTCAGTAGGGGTCTATATGTTTTGAAGAGCAAAACCAACATGGTGCTGATTTTTTTATTTTGCATTTTTGCTAACATCCGCTAGATAAAAATAGTAAATACCAAATTACCAAATAGGTCCCCTATTTTTGTATACAAAATCGGGTCACATGATCATTTTGTCAACAAAATCTGCCATTATGGACACGGCCTGAATATATAGTTAGATAAAAGAGTATTGTTTAAAGTTTTTGAATAAACGATTGTTGCTCATAGCTCGATATATTGTACTTTGGCTGTGAGTTTGCTGTAGTGAATTCATGGTTTTAATGATAAAACTGGTTTAAAGTAACATACTATGGCAAACGAGTATAAATTTTCATGTAGGCCTACATGTTCTTTTCTAAGAAGCAACATCCTTCTAGTGCCAGCCCTGTAATAATGCTTGACAAAGTAAGTTTATCAATGAAGATATTTGTGTTAATATAACTTTGTAGAAAATTTAAATTGTATTAAAATCATACTGGCATTAAAACAATATTGAATTTTTCTCTTGTTTGTTTTAAAATGGAAAAATAACTTAACGCAAAAAAATGATAATTTTTCGTTAAAAAATGTTTTTTACCATTAACTTACATTATTTTATAATGAAAAATTGCCCTATTTAGCTTCTGTATTAGTAGACTAATATTTTACGCAATGGTAGTGTACCTATGTACTAGGTATGTTGTATTTATTAAAAATGTAAAGTAAAATATTTTGTATACTGGCCTAAGTAAGTACAGTAGGGAATTCAAAATACAGTAACTAAATCTTCTAAGTTTTTTCATGTAGGTACCTTTTCGTTGCATATGTTTTTCAGTAAACATTAATATAATTCACTCTGGAACAGAATACACACTACCCAACTCAAAAACCATGGGTACCTTGAGAGCCTATGCCTATATTTAGTGCATGTCATATAACATAGAAAGCATAACAGTGTAAAGAAAATAATATTTCAATGAAAATTAAACATCTTCAGGGATGTTAAACAATGAGAAGTGTAATTAACTCTTAAAGAAAGGGCATTTGTGCATATTCATTTCTGCAAGCTGTAGGTAATACATTATTGTATTAGGCCTGCTATTTATGATGGTTTAGGTACCTTTTTGTTTACAAAACTAACACAGTATTGATTTATTTTGTATTATCTAATTAGTAATCGTCAACTTTGACGAAATCCAATAATAATGCAAATTACAAAATAATACGTCCTCGATTTTGCTCATTTGCTGACAGATTTTGAAGATTTTGTATATTTTTAAACTAAGAATTGCCAACTTCAACGCAGTGTTAGAAATTAAATTAGATATATTCTATTCATTGAATCGGATGAATTGATTCAAATAATTAAATTATAATATAAATTGGAATCGAATCGTTTTGATTCAATTCTATTCATGGTTATGGGATCGAAAGGAAATTTTGGCCATCCCTACTCCAATGCATTAATCACGCACGCTAAAATATATAAAATTATAGGCTGTTCACGATAACGTGAGCACTTGTTAAGGCCCTCCCAACAAGCATTAACCGCTAATAAATATATCTTATTGCAGCCTCAGGCATTATATTTTGATGGCGGTGAAATGTATACAGTATGTTTATTGGTCACATTGCAATGTTCATATTAAAGAGCTGCAGGAAGATGGAAATCGGATGAAAGAAAATATTATAAGGGCATTAAAAAGTGCTTACTTAACCGTGAACGGCCTATACTATGGAAATTATCCGAATAAATATCCGTCCAAACTCATATATTGAACTAAATGGCGCCGGAAATATTTCAAACTTACACACACTTCCGTGAAAAAAAAAAAAAAAATATAGTTCATTATAAAATATTAACAAATTTTAATATGTTTTACAACTTAATAAAGAAATCATTGTTTTGTAATTCAACTGGAAACTTTTAAAGCATATACGAGTTATTTTACTTTCACTAAAAACTTTTGTACAAGATTTTTTTTTAACAAAACAGAAAGAAATATCGCTTAATTGCAATATTAAAGTAGCGCTATCTATACTTTAGCATTCTAATTGCACACATTATATACTATTATTTTAAAAAACATGATTTTTATAAGTTTCAAAAAGCAAAACGGTTTAAACAAATGTGTATTATAATTCATTATTTTGTTATGCCCCTTTAAGACGTAGCAAGATTTAGGAAAGGCATGAAAGAGTACACAAACCCACGGTCAACCGAGACAAAAATATTCAGAAAAAAATTCCCATTTATTGAACCATAGATTAAACAAAATTCATTTTTGTTTTTCTAATATAATGCTACTTTATATTGCCAAACTGGGTCCAACCACCGAAGATGGCCGATTACTAGTTCGTCTAAGGCTGTTTCTGAATTCTCGGAGTATCCATACTTGTTACATTGTTGTCTACATTTGCCTCCTAGCAGTGATGTATACTTGTTGAAACTATTCAGACATGTAATCGCCTCGTCATGATAGACTGGTCGCGCATTCTGGCGGAAATGTCAGACATTATGTGAAAACAGAAGATTTGATGCATCTTGTTGCAAATACATTACATCTTCCATGGTTTTTGATAAAGTAAACAAATAACAACGAGGGCAAGTGTGGAAACATGGCTTTAAATGAATAAATAATAGGAGCAATAGTGGGCGCGTATAATTTACATATAAGTAATAACGAAGTAATCTTTCATTTGTTTGTTTGTAAATGTGTATCACATAATCACTCCAGCCACACACTGCCATACATGTGAAGCTGGATTATGAAACATTTGCCACGATTGTACTGCATATGTGTTATAGACACACATATTATTTCTTACATACACACAAACATTTTCTCCGTTCAAGAAACACATTTATGCTTTGCTTTCAGTTATCGGACGAATCCTGTAGCTAGTATAGCTCAAATATAAGCATTCCGTTGCTAATGAAATGAACACCTTTGCAGTAACACTTTTATGTGTTAACATTTCAATTATAGGCTCCTAGAAGTAAATTTATTATTGTTTCATGTACACAACATAGAAAACTACAAGAGTCCCATATTAAGATTCATACCTAAAACTCGAATGCTACTTCTTCACCAGCATACTGCTACAAGTATCGGGTTTACTATATTGTTTTATTTCTCCATAAAGATAATACAATGTTTCTTTTCTGCAAACATAGGTTTAGGTGCCAATTGAGAATGTCACAAATTACTATATGTACTAGTGGAATGTTTTGTAATGGCTAATTACTGTATTCTAACATCTTATCAAATTAATTTAATTACATTGTATTGCTATTCTGCCAGCATGACTGCGTTACTTATATGACTGTCAAGTTGCCAGTTTGGTATCACACAAACCAGCCCTAATGGAAAGGTGTTGCTGCAGAAATGGGGCTGACCTGTCAAAGGTTCACCAGGATCTCATTCCTTCGGGAACTAATACTTTAACTCTCAAAACGTCACACAAAAACCTTCGGCGGCTTTCTGGACGCCTATTTTTACATATATTTTGCAGTGCTGGTTTTACATTAGGCCCTATTATGAAATAAAATCCTGGGTATTATTGAATGCACACCAAACTCTCTAATTGTTCATATTCAGAATGTTTACTGCTACAATGAAAACAGAGAGAATATTAACACACATTTTCAGACTTTTTCTTTAACCCACAATGCCACGTCTCAAGCATTTTACTACAACGTGTCATCAAGATGGCATGCTGTATAATGGTTTGAAACCATGAATATGTTACTGTGCACTTAATATTTCTCCAGTTTAACAACGTTCCACAATTCATGTACAAAATTGTAGATCACTTTATGTAATGTAGCTAATCTGCGGGAAAATGTAATTGTGGATTACAATAATAATGATCCAATTTTGTTCCCACCTCAGGCAGGGTCAATGGATGCGATGAGGGGAGGGGGCATAGTGCCAAGTGGAGCATGCTACCCTACAGGAGGGCTAACTTGTCATTGTCGGCCAGCCTTAAGGATTAGTGTGTTGAGATATGAGAGAAAAAGAGAGCCCTGGAACTATGACGGCATGCAAGGGCAATGACAATAGGAGCACCGACCACATTGCCATGTTTCGTGGCTTAGCATGATGAAATAATATGAAGTAAAGAGTTATACCTACTCCACTGTGTATTTGTATGTACGTGAGAGTATTTCGGGGTGTCTACTGAATTTACATTTTGGGATTCCCTTACTTTTCCTTGCTTACCAGGCAGTATCTTAAATTTTCCTCTGAAATATATTTTCGGGAATACTGAAACACGATACAGTATTTTTTCATCGTCGACAGAACAAAATGCTAACAGTGAAGATGCATAAAATTACACTGCAACAAACCAAGCAAGCAGGACTGACATTTGATTGAACCCATAGATATTTCTTGCGATACATGCTATTACCTTCACATGAGTGCCCGTTACAATCACTCAAATGCATTACTTTGTATGTATATACACCGAGGCTGATGCCGTGTGGTGGCTCAGTTGGGGGTGCAAGATGTTTTGAGGGGCGGTGAGGTTAAGGTTGGGAAGTTTTGTTGAGGTATTTGTTACCCGACTAGGCGCCTGACACCACATGTGGCAGTGTCGAGGTTGTTCGAGAGCTAGATACTCTTGGTGTTCTCAGGAACAGTGGGCTGATCTCCCCTCACATTTGCTATCTACAGTGTTTACTAAACGGTGGACCTATTAAAGGCTGACCCACACACCTGATACTGAACTGCTGAGTTATTGCATGATTGAAAGAATTACTCTCGTAACACATTGTTCAAAGGTAAGGTGATTTCGGTGGGCTTTGAAGGGTCCCATTCCCTGATGTTCCCGAAGGCTTGGCGAAGGGGAAACACATGGCAAATAGGCTCTCTGCATTGTTGGCTGATCACACACTGGAAAATTGAAATCATACAATGTATATGTTCATAATTACATTATCGCGTATTCAGACAACTAACACTTTTTTCAGAGTAGCAACTATTTACATTTTCCCTGACCCAAGTGACAATTTCCCGATATATCCCGGACTTCTCCCCGTCACATGTAATTCTCTGACTTTTCCTTGTGTTATCTGAGGTTGAACATCCTCTATTGTTACAATCACAATGTATATCAATGCTCTATTGAACTCAAGTTAACATGAAATGCTTTTTCTCTACTATGTCTTAACCCCCCTCCCTTTTTTTCAATCTGTTATTTTTCACAACATACACTGTTTGACACACTGCACTCACGAATGCTGGTAATTACGAAATACTTTGTTTTTACTCTACATACGGTTAGCCTAAAACTGTTTTATTCTAACTTTTAGGACAAATGTACCATCTGTTATATGAAAATGTGCATATATGCAACCACATAGGGCCAAGAGACTCTGCAAGGGATCACCTAGAGTGAAAATAAATAACTACCTGACAGCATTAGGCTTATGTTGGTGACACATGTTACAGATGCTGTTTATAATAAATTTACAACACAAAAGCAGGAATATATAAATTCTTGCACCTAGTATCCTATGTTTATCTGTTCAGCTTCTGTTGATTTCGCAAATATTCATACCACGCCAATAGCCTTACGATATTACTTTATCACGTCATTAGAAGATTGTAAACAAATTAGAGTAGTTGTTACGGGATTTTTTACATTTATTTATAATATGTAAAGGGGCATTACACAGATACTGGCATCTTTTCCTCTTCCCCCGATACCTAACCTATTATGTGTTTGATACCAAAAGAAAGATAAATACAATTCAATGAGGTTAGTACTAAGTTGGAAATGCTGAATGCAATTCTAATATTATTTGTAAGCCTACACGTCGGAAATATGCTGCAGAAGTCTATGAAACGCTCAGAATGTTATCCTAACCTGACAATTATTTACACATCCCATTCACGGTTAATATGAAAATTGATAACAAAAGAAAGATAAATGCAATTCAATGGGGTTTGTAATAACTTGGAAATGCGGATTGAAATTGTAATATTATTTGTAAGCATACACCTGGGAAATATGCTGCAAACGTCTAAACAACACTTAGAATTTCATTCATAATTTGAAGCACATTTATTAAGCTGACAATTATTGACACATACAACAGAACGACATTTTGTAAATACTACTTATTATCTTTTAAAACTTGCGATCTTTATAACCACAAAACGTACACGTTAATTTTCACACCTGAAATACAATATGGCGACTGTCGTAAGTACGCCTGTATGTCCAGCAAGTATACCATTCCAAATACTTACCAAGTATACATCCTGTGTGTACTATACAGAGAATTTGAACAGTGCTAGTATATAAATGGTGATGTCACTTCCAGCGATAAGTACGCACAAGTATGCAATTTTTGAGAAATCAGAAACAGTCTAACTCAGTTTTTTTTATAGTTTCCCTTCCGAAGATGCCCGATTACACATTCGTAAAGTTTCATTTTTTTTTACTTAAAAAAATGTGTGGAATGACAGAATTTTTAACTAAATACATAACATAATTCTATTCCCAGCTATTTGGATACAGAATAATCCTAAATATTTTTCACAGGCTTTGCAGCCATAAATATTTACATATATGTGTACATGCGCACAAACATGCCAATTCGCACGAGCGCACGCACGTACACACACACACACACATACACACACAAATATTAAGTTTGGAGCCCAGTTTTACAGATTATCTAACAGATTAATTTCAGAATTTTGAAACAAATAATGGGAATAAAGGCGATTTCCAACTATTTTGATGCAGAAGTAGTGAAAAAAATGTTTTGATAGCTTAAGCGAAGTCCACGGCGACACATTTACTGTGATACCGTTGTCTGCGCGTATTCGCATATCACGGTACATAAACGTTTTGGAAATACAACTTTTTATCATAAAAGATTAAAAAAACAACTAACTTTGCCTCTATGTCTCTACCTATATCGTATAAAGTATATTCGTGGATAAAAAATGCGTGACAATGGTTCAATATCTCATTTGAAAACGTGCCTGTGCAGTTACCTTAAGTGGCAAGAAAAAAGTACAAACATGCAGGCGTAGTTTAATCTGTGTGCTTTCATCGCGTGTAATTAAGTCCCACGGTTACATCTCTGTTTTGCACAGTACAGGACCACGACGGAAACACGGCACGCTGATGGGGGTTGGTTGGTCGAAAAGGACATGGGTCAGGTATCCAGGAGCGGTGAATGTAATTTGGAATTTGTGTGGAAATATTACCCAGAGCGTAAGACACTGTCGGGCTGACAGGTGTGGGGTGACTCGTTCCTCAGGGTCGTTCGGCCGACTACCACCGCAAAATCCTACA
Organism: Dryococelus australis; assembly: GCA_029891345.1. NCBI lineage: Eukaryota > Metazoa > Arthropoda > Insecta > Phasmatodea > Phasmatidae > Dryococelus > Dryococelus australis. The sequence goes on along the minus strand of CM057002.1, from coordinate 68,043,756 downwards.
GTTGCAGTTGATGTCACCTCCAGTAATAATAGTAATAATAATAATAATTTAATATTTCAGTTACTTGTGGCGCAGTGGGGTATCCGGGCTCCCCATACGCCCATACGAAGCACTGTTACTTGCAATGCCAACTCGAGACCATTTAAAAATAATTATACAACAATTGCAGGTTTAAGAAAATTGGCGGGAGGAGACCAGTACCGTAAGTGCCTTGCGCGGACCAAAAATAAATCACACGTGGCAATACTGCTTCACTGCTGCAATTTACTTGGTGACTCGACTACATCTCCGTTTGGAGAAAGCTTACACAATAGCTAACCACTAGCCCATCAGTGCGGGCGATACTGTGAAAATGACACGTGGCCACATATTGATTAAGTGCAATTTAAGTCCACCCATGCAATGCAAGCACTGGGTGAGTGCAACGGCGAAAAGTCTCGGGCGGCTGAAAATGCAAAAAAGGTTCCGGTAGATTAATCAAGCTATTGTAATTCAGTGATCAGCTCAACATGATGATGGTCGTCCGAGCGCGCGAAACACGAGCCCCGACATGACACGTCACACCCGTCGCGAAGACGAACAACTACTGTTTTCTCCTGCTCGGCGTGCCGGCCGGCTTGGCGGGTAGGCACCCCGCGCTGCGCTTCTTCTTTGCACACATAATTTACATCCCGGGACACATACTCCCCGTGCTGGCTGTTACACTTTGAGAAGTAGCTCAATGGCAGGCTCACGACATATTTACTGGCGACAGGGAATCTCAATGAACATCAGTATGGGGTTCCGGCAAGGAAGTGGAGCCGATTTTGCCTTTTTTAACGTGAAGGCTGCCATCTATAATTCCAGGGAGAAATATGTTATGGAAGTCTTCCTGGACATCGCAGAAGCATTTGACAATGCCTGGTGGCCGGAAGGGACGTGTCAGTTGAAGAGAAAGAGATGTCCAGCAAATCTCTACAGAGTCCTTCTCGATTACTTCAGATATAGAGTGATTTGGTACTCCGCCAGGAATGCTCACGTTAAGAAGACCCTAACTAAAGGATGTATGCTGGGCTTGGTTCTTGGACCTGTCCTGTGGAACATTCTGTTTGATGGACTATTGGAACTTCCCCTGCCTGATGGGTGCAGAATTTTCGGTTATGCAGATGATGGCCTGGTCTTGGTAGAGGTATCATCTAGAGGAATGTTGGTAGAGAAGTCTACTGAGCTTATGAGATCAATAGAGTTTTCGGGCTGGAAAGGTAAAGCTCAGTTTTTCCACAGCTAAGACTAAGACCATGTTGTTGAAAGGTGAATTAGCAAGAAGCCCAACCGTAAGGTTTAAGGGGGAGTTCATTCAAAACGTACCTGAATATAGGTATTTGGGTGTCATCTTGAATGAAAATATGAGCTTTCTCAGTCACATTCAGTATGTCACAAGGAAGGCAGTTGTGATCTTCTTTAAACTGAAGACTTCGGAAACGTGGATTAGGGGCTGGATTTTCAAAACATCAGGAAGATTTACAAGGCAATTTTCGAAGGGATAATTGCTCGTGGAGCTGTTATGTGGTATACGAGAATGGATCTTGCCCATCATAGGTGAAGGCCTATAAGTGCTGAGAGGGCAGCTTTGCTGGCTGTTACCAGGTCGTACAGGACTGTGGCCAATGAGGCTCTCCTTTTAATGGCTGGTGTCCTGCCTGCGGATCTTTTGATTCGAGAAAGAGGCCCTATAGCCGAAGAAAGAAGGATACGAAGGCTCAATTTATAAGAACGAAGGTTACTCAGGCGGGACACCATAGAGAAATGGTATAGAAGGTGGGATACCACCGAAAAAGGACGAGTAACGCATGAGTAACCTTGCATTGAAGATAGACTCCAAAAAAAATGGATTTCCATGAGACACTACAATGCTCAGCTGCTATCTGGTCATGGAAGTTTCAAGGCCAAATTACATAGCTTGTCTGGTCGTGTCGCCCCTCTGTGGTGTATGTGGAGTTGACACATTATAACACATGCTTATGGACTGTCCCAAGATTGAAGACCTTTGGGATTTGTTTTAAGGGGTAGGCCGACCAGAGGGGCATCCTCAGAGAGTGATGGAGGAAGAGGATATCCACAAGTTATGGAATACCTTCGCCACCAAGGTGGGAGAAGAGATTAGAGGAACATAACCAGTTGAAGGCTGGGCATTCCGATGACCCATGAGGGGGTGCTGGGGCAAAGGCTTAGTCAACAAGTCAGAGCACTTCTGATTGGAGAGGAGGACAGGTTTTCACTGGGAAAACCGGCTGAGGCCGTGTAAGATATCAAGAAACGCACATGGCACATCAAGATCAGCAAGAGGAGAAAATGCAGCGTGCTGCTTACTCACCGGAGTACAGCCAAGTACGGCAGGATGGAGGGAGTGCCGGCCTTCGGGACAAGAAAACCTATTATACATTGCTTAAAATTAAACCTACAATTAAGATTCATTAATACACAACACCGCAAAAGAATGGATGATGTGGAGATGATGAACACGTGTGTGAACATAACGGGGTTTTACAAAAATACACTTAAAACACAGTTAGGGCTTTGAGGCTGCTAGGGCAGTCATCTTTACTGGTTGCGTCCCATTGCATAATATTACCGTGCCCTTTTATGCTGAGAAATAATAAAATTAACAGGGTCTAATTTTGTGTAAGAGTGCGCACATGGCGCACGTGGTCGCTGCTCACTTTGTGTTGCACCTGTGTCGCATCCCTCGTTGCACTGCACTGCACTTGAGCTAATAGAGCGCGAACACACTTTGCGTTGTGGCACCTGGTGCGGTGGGTAAACGGGTTAAGGGAGAAGTGGTACGTGGGCACGCGTCAATGCCTTGTGCATAGGAACGATGATGTACTAGAAATGCATGTGAGTGCTGCCGTGGACTTCTTTTAAATAATTTGATTTTCTTTTTCTGTACATAATAGTAAAATGCATGGCTCTGATAAGAAACATATTTTTAAAGATTTCTAATAACAATTTTAACAACGGGGTATGGAGAATGTAAGTTAGTACGAGGTTTCACCCTTCCAGCTATATACTTTCTACTGGGATGACAAGAAATAAGCCATATTAATGTAACATTGATGGAATGCTTGGGTGGGGGAAATAGGAGTATCTCGAGGAAAATGACCAACTCAGTGCACCATTTGGACATTTTCCCCCACAATTTTAAAATTTGAGAGACAACCTGTTGGGATTCGAGCTCTTTTACCACGGTGGAATATACGTGATGTGATCACCACTGTGCCCCCCTTTCAAACGACAGAATCCGTTAGACCTCTAATACGTATAGACCGTTAATGGTAATGTGAGCACTTTAGAGGCCCTGGTTACTTCTTCCTTTCAGCCATTTTCCTATCCTTTAACTACATTTTAAAACAAATATTGCATTCAAATAATAAACAGTGTGTATATTCCAATGGACTGTAAAGCTAACATGTAAGTCTACAAGGAAATGTACTTACTATTATTCCAACTTTGTAGGGGGGAGGGGGGCTTTCTAAAGTGCTCACTTTACAGTAAATAGCTAATATATAATTTTTTGCATACATTTGAGTAACAATACAAGTCTAAAAAGCTGCAAGAGATAACTGTTACATTGTTCCAAAAGAACCAAACTGTAAATGAAAATCTGCATATCTATCCCACCTTTGGCAGGGATAGGTGGTTGAGATGCGTCTGGCACTCAATGGATGACGTCGGCGAGGGTGTGAATGATGGTGGTGACGTCGTGTGTATACTATGCAGTGCACGTTTCTGGCAGGAAACTCTGCAGGAACTTCTGGCAGGAACTCTCACCGGTCCAGAAGTGTCTTACAGATACTTTTCCTAGCTGCTCGGATGTTGTGGTGGGTCGTGGTCGATGATGATGGTGTTTCTTAGCTTTTGGCCACGTGTAGTGGGCAGTTCGCTGTCGATCCAATACCACGGCAAGCGACCTTTGTGAGGAGCAAAGTTATGTTGCTATGGTCATTGAGCTAACTACAAACTTGTGAGGTTACTCCACACGCTATTTAGACAATGGTATAATGAACACATTAGTGACTTACACAGAATAAACAAAAACCCTGAGTGTGCTGGTTTTTGGGTCCAGCTAACGCCATGCCATTAGGCGGCCAGACCTGAAATCGAAGGCGATAAAATGGGCTGTAATGTGGTTTTATTCTGCCTTGACACAGTCTTGTACAAAAACTACGTTTCTCACTAGCGCGAAGCGGATCCAGCACACAAAAGGCTGTCAAGAGCTAGCGCTGGAAAACGTACGCGTGTGTGTGTGTGCGTGCGCGCGCACTAACACAAGCTCCTGGTGCTTGAATAAGGTTGCAGGAGGCGGAGAGGCACTTAAATGTTCCATTAAAACACGAACCAAGCTATTTTTTTTTGTGGCGAGTGTAAGGTTGATAAATTATCTGGGAGTCGCCGACTCGTGTAGCCTACTCCGATAGATGCCCATTTCAGACTAAATGGCTGCCACTCTTTCCGGCTACTACACCGGGAAGACGTCAGAAGTGCAAAAAACTTATGGACAATCTTCAGAACAAAGTGTTCTTGGGCTTGTATTACAGTGGTGAATAACAGTAAAACTCACTTGGATAAGTTGGTAAATTTTCCATGATAAAAGATAAATTATGCAGAATAAATAAAATCACAATGAACATGTGTAACGACATGGTGCTGTCAAGGTTGCTGTTTTTATTTCTTCCCCGATTGTCTGTTCCAATGTACAAACACTATCTGTTGTTGTGCAGGGCAAAATTAACCCTCCTAAGTTAACATTAGCATATTAACACTAGATGTTTACAATGCCAATGATCATTTGACCTCATTAGAGTAACAACTTAAGTTGGCACGGACGAGGCTGTTTTCTAAGTCGGAAGTCGTCGTACTTCACTATTGGCGTAACCTGTGTTACTTTTAGAACACTGTGTGCTTAAGGTAGGTACTTGGGTTTGATGGAAAATAGACACAAAGTATTTAAAATAGACACAAAGTATTTGTTAACGCAATAAATGAAATATTTTATACATGTTGTCAGTGAAGTGGTATAATTCCCCGCACCGCTTACGACGTGGCCCAGTAAGTCTTCTTCTCTCTCGCCAATGTACCATTTTGCAGGCAAGATCACTAGCTGATCGGCGGCTAGGCGCTCCAACACCAAACTTAAGTTCCTTACATATTCCTCCCAACTCCGCAACCAGATAATATCAACCCTAGAAATTAATCAACCAGTCACAAGAATGAGGAGGGTGGAAGGGAGGCATGGTGGCTGAGCAGTTAGACTGTTTGCCTCCCACCAAGGTGAACCCTGGCTGGGCCACTCTAGATTCTCGCAAATGGGAATAGTGCCAGAAGATGACCTCTGGTCGGCAGGCTTTCTCGTGGATCTTCCGCCTACCCAGCCCTAATATTTCGTGGTGCTACATTCTCACCTCAGTCACCCTGATCAGCTCCCAAGACTTCGTCGTTAAGAGCTGCCCAAATCTGTTAGCTTCAACTCCAGTTATAAGGGTGGCCAGACGTTTATCGGTATGGTGTGCACAGGACAACCCTTTATGTCTGATCAGTGATAGGTATCACAAAATACACTAGTCTCCTCCCCTGCACTGGTGTCAGAATTGGGGAGTTATTAACCTTCTGTTTTATTTTAAAACATAATCTATTTATGGTTTCTTCACACATTTTGAATCAAAACTAAAAAAAAAAAAACACTATGTACGACGTATGTGTTTACTACATATGTCATAACAAGCAATATGATTTGTAACAACATTAAAGTATATTATTTTCAGTTAAACTGAACTTTTAATATTTTATCTCTAAATTACATTTTATTTATGATTATTGTTTATTAGTACAGAGAGAAAATATGTGTTAGTAATGTCAAGTAAGACATAATTTCCAAGCAAAATATAATTAAACTGCTTCCGCAAAAATGTGGTGCGTGGTTCCTTCTGTGTAACTTACTATACTTGGTTACGCTTTGTTTGCATGAGGCGGAGGAATATGCCGGAGGAATCTTAGCAGAGCTTCAGAAAAGTTGGAAGTAACCGTGAGTGGACTATAACATTTTGTTTTCACTTGACACCAATATACATATTTATATTTTTTTTGTGTGCTTCATATTTGGCAGTGTATTATGAAATTATATAAACTGCATCAATTATTTTTTGATGGGAAAATGTTTATTGCTGAAATTTATTAAACATATCCAACACATTTATATGCGGCCTTGGGAACACTACATGTTAAATTAAGGGTTTTGCATGTAGATCTTGGGAATAGAAGCAATCATTATCTTAACTCTGGTCACAAGGCGCAAAGGAAACTGTTTGTAAATAATTAAAGAAAACTGTAACACATATTTCCTTAATTTTTAATTTTACTAAATAAAATTTCTATGTTGTCCCCAATTTCATGTTGACATGAATGTACTGAAGCTGCGCTTACATGTGGTACAGACCTGCTGTCATTCTGGTTACCTCATAGCTGATTTAATATAAGATGTGAATGGAGCAGTGGCAGAACGAAATAGTTAGGGAAACAGGAATATCCTAACAAAACACACCTACTTACATCAATGTATCATATTTTCAACATATGGAAAATTGGGTTTGACCTTTGCTAGGATTTGAACCTAGATTACAGTAGTGAAAGGCTAGTTGTCAGTTACTACACTAAAGCGCTCCCTTAATTGATTTCAGGATAATTATGATTGAAAACTAAAATTTCCCTACTTGCAACATCCAGTATGATGTGCACAATTGGGAAATGCTCACATGTTCCCAACAATAATTTCTTTGTGGCTTTATTTACAGTTGAAAAAAAATCTTCAGGCAGTGCTCACAAGAACCCAAATATTAATATTCAAAACAGAATGTTGATAATTTTGCAAGACAAATGAACTTTTACATATCTTTACCTATTTCCCATTCAATTATTTTATTACTGGTGCCTATTTAGTTACGAGGAGTAGTTGAGATTTCTAATTAGTTATCATTAAAACTTTAATATGCACTAGAATGGATTTATTGAATTCTTCTAAAAATATGTTATGTTGATAATTATTTCACAATTTGTTAGTCGGACCACCCAAATCCAGCTAGAAAACACTACGACAACACTACAAACGAAACTGACTGCTTATCTGTGATGACAGTAAAATGTGTTTGGGGATATATCCATAATTTGCATCTGCAGATGTGATGAGAAAAAAAAAAGCTTGCTGTAAGTTGATTAAAATATTTGTAAGCTTTTGTAGCCTATAGAGTCCCACACAGTCATGGGCAAAATGCCCATTATGGTGTTGGCAAACAACATAATATAACCCGAATCTGCGGCACCAGAATGATGTGGACAACAGGGGCATTCGCCTCTCCCAAAATCTTACTAGGAAATGCCACATAAATCAATAGAAGTCACCCAGCGCTAAATGTGTCCAAATAAAATTTTAAAAATTATCTATTCCTAAAACAATATATCAAAATCTATGTTTAATAATGGGGAAGCTAATTAACATAGCAAAACATTGAGTTAGTTATTTGTAATTGATTCATTAGTTAAAAATCAGACATTTCTTTTATTTTTTATTCAAAGAGATTGTATTAGAAAATATTTTTTTCTTTGTAAAGGTAGGTTTTATATTTATAATGTTAGGATTAAAATAATAATTTCCTAGTTTTTAGGTTGGGTGCATTCTCCAGTACCAGAGCCAACGGATCTTGAGTTAGACCCTGCCCTTCTTCAATTTGAAAATGTTCAGATTCCCCTGACCAATACTGTAACTAGTATGCACGTCATCAATGGAAATTTAGGGTCAGTAACAGAATGAAGAGAAAAACAGAATTCTTATAATATTCCATTTATTTCCTTAGCATGGTTATTGTAATAATTACAATAACATATTTTTACTATTTACACCTGTCTTCTTCCTGCGTTGATGATGTCATAAGTAATGCATGGGTTTATTGAGGACAATCCACTTTAGACCCTAAAATCCAAGAATGTTCATCGAAAAACCAAGCTTTTTTTCTCCAAAATCAGGCATAAATATAAAAGACATAAAATAAAAAATGGTGCAAATAAAAATTACACAAAATCTTGCACGATTAGTGAACATAATATTTCGAGCCAAAAATTAAGCAAATAATCCGCTTATGCATCAAATCAAGTAAATTTAGACCAAAATGCAAGCTAAATCAAAAAACAATAAATTAAGTATATTTACGCTAAAATTAAGTAAAATTTCAGACAAATCAAATGAAATACGAAAAAAAGACAATTTACATAATCAAAATTAATAGAATTTATATATTTTAAGATCATTCTATATCATGCATAGATTTACCTTTTTTCGTTTCTTTTAAACTTTCGTATGCTAGAAAAATTTGTTTCTCTTTTATCAATTTTAAAGCATTTTTATCAAACCTACATACATATCGATATGGTATAGTAATTTTATACTCACCATCTAGAACACAACCAATTTTTTTTTACCAAATTTATGAATATAAATTTATATTCATAAATGTGAAATTCAGTAGCAGCATACCATTTATTAATTTCGAGCTATTGTAATTGAGTTGATCCACATGGATTGTTTAACTTCTTGAGAAGTGAATCCATTTTTGTTTATTTATAAAGAAAAAACATTCTGTTTATAATTTTTTTCTTCAACTTAATAAATCTCTTTCCTTACAAATAAAAACGAATCAATTCTCTCTTATGATATAGAAAATAATACCATATGGAAGCAATGCAACAGGTGTGGTGAAGTATAAAACATTGACTGTTTTTCAACACATAAATACACAAAAGATAAGCATATTAATACCTGTAAAAATGCGAAATTGAATGTTATAAGAATCATTATGAGATAAAAAAAAGAGAATGTACTATGTGAATGCGGAAAATATGTTTGTAGTGCATATCTCAAAAAGCACAAAAATTCTAAATTACACAATACAGCATTAGATATTCTAAATGAAATTCAACATTATGATTATTCAGTGAAGACCTGTATAGTTTGTAAAGAGAAAAAATCTATCGATTCATTTTATCCTCATAAAGCAACTATAGGCAAGCACACAACAAAATGTAAAACATGTTTTAATGAGAAAATATTGGTTGAATGTGAAAAATATGTTTGTATTGCATATCTCAAAGAGCATTAAAAATCTAAATCACATAATACAATAGTAGATATTCTAATTGAAAATCAACACGATAATTATCCACCAAAACATGTAAATTATATAATGAGAATAAATCATTAAAACTATTTTCTCTTCATAAAAATACTAAGGACAAACATACAATAATATCTAAAAAAAAAAATGCTTTAGTGAGAAATACGCCTCTAAGAATAAGTTAAACAGACAAAAATTATTATCAATAATCTAAACACATTTTTTTTATTTATTCAATTATTTTTAAATTTTTATATTTTTTATATTTTTTTATATTTTTTTGTTTTTTTTTTTAAATTTGTATTCTTATAAATAAACATAAAATAAATATGGCCTCGTAGAATTCAATAATAGATTTAAGTGAAAAGAGAGTGGGTGATTTGAGAATTATAGGTAGAGATTTAAAAATTAAATATTGGCACAAGTCACGCAAAGCGGGATTAATTACAGCTTTTATACCATTTATTGTAAATGAAGAAACAAAGAATAATTGTACAAATTTGCTATTTTCAGGTTACAAAATATCCAGAAGGAAAAACTAAAAGGCAATAAAAGAAATATTCCCTTTTTCTAATCAGATATTTGTAATGCAGAAAAATAAAAGTAACAGGAATTTGCCTTGTTTAATTCCTGATATTAACGAAGAAGATAAAAGTTTAGGTAAAATTTTTCCTTTTAAGCAAAAATTTTTTTACGACCATGTGGAAAAGAAGATTCCATTCGAAATTACCGAGTTCAGTCGTAATTTAATTCATAATTTTAACATTTGGCAAACAAAATACGTTATTTGCATAAATAATTTACAACGCGACTCGATAGAAAAAATGAATTCTGTTCTAAATGCTGTTCATGCAACAATGAAAGCTGCAAAAAAATTAACTGGTTATAAACATGGAGATCAAATGAGAATATATGCAAATAATCAGAATTTTCACCATACAATTTCGGCTGCAAGGAGAAATAATTTAAATGCCGAAAATGTACTTAATCAAATTGAAAGAATAATTACATCGCATGAAAATTTAGACATAAATTAAACTACTTTTGATATTGATGTGTATATAATTCCAAGAGGAAATGGAAAAAGCCAAAATATTGTCAACTTAACTAAATATATAAAAGCAAAACAATGTATTACTATGATTAACAATGATGATAATTTGTGTGGACCCAGAGCAATAATTACAGCTTTAACATACGAATCTAATATCATTTTGGATAGAGAATTAACGAATAATGACATTATTTACATTAGGAAAGGAAGAAAATTTCAAGAAGAATTGGCTCTTGAACTTTGCAAAAGAATGAGGAAAAATTGCGAAATTGGTTTCAGTTTGGAAGATATTATGGATGAAGAAAATTTTCAAAATGTTCAAATTAAAGTTGTTGCAACTGCCCATTTCAACTCAATTATACACTCTGGTTAAAAAAAATCAACAACTATTTATTTTTATTTACACGATGAACATTAAATGTAATTAATGGTATGAAAGAATTTCTAGGTAGTGTTTATTATTGTAAAAATTGTGACAAACCATGCAACAATAAAGATCAACATGAGTGTGAGAAAAATAATATAAGTATATGTACTTTATGTAAAAAACCCTAACACAAAAAAGTTTGGGAAAATGAAGACCTGATTAGAATATATTGCCAAAAAATGTAATAGATATTGTTTTGGAAAGAAATGTTTTGCAAAAATTATGAATCAGTGTGTAATACAGTCTACAAGTGTAAAATGTGTAACAAAATATGTTTGAGAAATAAAAAACACGAATGTGGTTTTGCCAAATGTTGAAATTGCAAAGAATTTGTGAAAACTGATGAACATAAATGTTATATGCAAGAGAGGCAACAAAAAGTTTGTTATTGTACAAAAGCTTATACTTGTAATGGCCAAATCAACAAAAAAGATATGAATTGTTCTTACACTGAAAATACTAATTTTTTGACTACGAAGCAACATAATATAATGGTTTTCACACACCAAACTTTATATCTGTTCAAGATTTAAATGGTATAAATCAGCATTTTAAAACAAACTACGAGTTTTGCGAATGGGTAATATCTGAAGAAAATAAGATATATACGTTTAGTACACGTAATTCCAAAGGCTACGATTCATATTTTACTTTACAATATTGTGTTATAAATAGTATAAAACATCAAACAATATATCAGGGTTCAAAAATCACGCAACTTAAAATATCGAGTCTAAATATCAAAATAATAAACTTTATCCAAGGAAGTATTGCAACATTTCCCAAAACATTTGGTTTAAAAGAGCTCAAAAATTATATTTTCCACACGTGTTTAATATACCATAAAATCAAAATTATGAAGGATAAACACCTGCTATCAAATATTATAGAGTCAATACAATGAAACAAGAACAGCGAAAATATATTTTTTTTGTGGAATGTTGAAAAAGTAAAAGAAAACTAAATTTCCGATTTTAAAAAAAACTTGCTGAATATTGTGATTCTGATGTTGATATTTTATGACGTTGATATGTCCCGTAAGTACAAAAATTATTTAGAAATACTAAAAATGTAATAGAACCATTACAATCAAGAAATACAGTTTTTGGAGGTAGAACAAATGCCTCGAAATTAAAAGTTTTGGGGAAATAATTAAGATAAAAAGATATGTGTAGTTTGTATCCTACAGTAATGTTTTACAATTTTTATCCTGTTAGTCATGCAAATAAAATATTTAACCCCGAAAGTTACGACGAAAATGGTTTTGGATTTATCAAATGCAAAGTTTTACAACCATCAGATTTATATCATGCAGTACTACCGATTAAACAAGAAAAACTATTGTTCACTTAATGTTCAAAATGTGCTGTAGAGAAAAAAGGATAATTTAAATATAGTGACGAAGAAAGAGCAATAAACGGAATGTGGACTGTATTAGAACTAAATAAAGCTATCGAAAATGGTTACAAATTACTTGAAATGCATGAAGTTTGGCATTTCGAACAAAAAAATAATATTTTCAGAAATTATATTAACACATTTATGAAAATAAAATTGGAAACTTGTCCATGGGAAGACGATTACAAATCAAAAGAAGAATATATTCATGTTATTAAAAAAGAACAAAATACTGATTTAAAGATTGAAAATATTGAACAAAATCCAGGCAAACGGCTGTTGCCAAAGTTTGTTAAAATTCACTTTGGGGAATATTTTACTGATCAACTCGTTGGTACGGTTTGTTATTAGATGATAGAATAGAAGTAAATAATATTGTTTACATGAATAAAAAAATTATTTAAATGTCATATAAATACAACGATATTTATCTAGAAGATAGCACAGCAGCAATTATTTTTATAGCAACTTTTACTAGTTCAAATGCTAGATTACGTTTGCATGAAATGTTAGATAAATTAAATGAGAAAATAGTATATTATGATACACATAGCGTAGTTTACCTTGAAGATGGTAAAAATACTGCTTAAACAGGTTGTATGCTTGGTGTATGGACAGATGAACTTGGAAAAAATGATAATGGTGTAAATTGGTTAAGTACAGGGTCAGAAAGCAATAGTTATGAAACTTTTTTTTTGAAAACAAGTTACAAAAATTAAAGGTTTTATTCTAAATCACGAAATTGCTTTACAGTTGAACAAGAAATCGATTGGCGAATTAGTGCAAAAAATCAAGAACAATGTGATTATAAAAATATGATTACAAGGGATAAAAAAATCTGATGAATAAGTTTATGGCCAAGGAATTTAATTTTAACTATGACAAATGTATGACTTTGAAAGAAAAAGACTATATTATAGATACATTACCATGGGGTTATTAAACAAATAATACTATATTCTATATTTAATATTTTTATATTCTATATATATATTTATTGATTTAAAAAATCTGTATTAGTTTTAACTATTTTAATTTCTAAAATATTCTCATTTTCACCACCATCAAAATCAATTAGTTTACCATTTTCATATCTAATTTCTAAATCAATATAATTATACCACTCATTATTTATTTTATAAAAAATTGTATATGGTGTCTTATAAATAATATAATCTCTAAAACCAAACATTGTTTATGGTGAAAAACTGACAATTATATCTGTTTCTAAATGATAAGATTCATAATATTCTATAAACATTCCATAAACCAAGTTGCAATGAACATTTATCTTTTTCAATGGGTCAAAATTAGGTAATTTAGCGCCTATATCAATTTTCTCCTTTTTCAATAATTGTATTTCTCTCAAAACGAAGAATATCATATCTTCTATCATCAAATTTAATATTAAATTTAGATTTAATATACATTCTATTTTTCGCATAGTCTGACGTTAATTCAATGTTATCAGATGAACATGGCTCAATTGGGTTTAAAATTATTTCAAATCGTCAATATTGTATTGCCCTCTAGGAATATTTATTGCCTTTTTTATTATCAATCAGTGTTATAATATTATTGCTTATAATGGTTGTTACCAATTTCGGTTGAAAACTAATCAATTCAATGGATTTATCTTGATAAATTATATCATAATGAAGTGTCTTCTTTCAAACAGAACAATTATTTGTTAACTTAAATACTTTATTCTCCATTTATTACAAAAATATGTTATTAAATGAGAAAAGTTGATTGGGGTGTCGGTGTTTAAATTTCCAAAGTAAATGCCAAAAATAAGAAGAATGGCGAACTTTTGCCTGACAATACGAGAGCAATTATAGTAGGACCAAGTAATAGTGAAAAAGATTTTTTGATGATACATTTTATTTATAATATGGGATGGTCAATTTTTTATGGATTTTGTGTTTCCTCAAAATGTTAAAATCAGCCCAAATATATTGAGATACAAAATGAATTTGATTTTTTTAACCAAAATGTTATTTAAAAAATTGATTAATTTTTTAATAATATTAACGAAATTATTCCTTTAGATCTATGTGAAAATGATTCTCTTGTTATATTTGATGATGTTATTTTAGGCAACTAAGATATAATTCGTGAATATTTCACTAGAGGAAGACAAAAATATAGATGTATTTTATTTAGCACAAACGTTTTCAAACATACCTAAGCAATTGGTAAGAGATAATACGAATTTTTTTTGTATATTTAAACAAGATGAAACTAATTTAAAACACATTTATAATGATTTTGTTGGTGGAGACATGTGTTATGAAAATTTAAAAACAAATTGTGCAAAATGTTGCGATGATGATTATGGTTTTATTACAATAGATTTGAGTAGAAAAATAAAAGAAGGCAGTATGGAAATACAATTAATGACTATTATTTTTTAAAACATTTTGCATATTTGTAAGCTAAATGATCAATGTATTTTATACATTTTTTGAGCATAGGACGTGTTTTATGGAAATTAAAAATGAAATGTCGAACATGATGAGCATTAAATGATGTTGCATTTGAAATATATAATTACATAAAAATATTAAAAAATCACAAAACATATATTTTATTAATCCAAGAGTTATGTGAATTATCAAAACCCAACCATTTCACATACATTTTAATACCTTTGGTTTTAAGATATTTTAAACCAAATATTAATTTGGATAGTTAGTTTTTGTTATTTCATATTCATAAAAATAACATTTTATTTATTCTCCATTGATGTATTTTAATTTGTAAATTGGTATATCATAATTTAAAATTTTAAAGATAATAAATAATTATGTTGTCCTATAAGCAGAATAAATTTAAAAAATATATATTTTAATTTAGCTAACATGGTCCAGTAATCATAAATGTTTAATATAGATTATTTCAACTTACTTATTAACTTCAATTGGTTTCATACAAATAGTTCTATATTTTTAGTGTTGTATTCTTTAACTAAATCGTCTACATATTTACCCATTTATAATTGCTATTCAAAGCAAATTTCTTCCACATTTTATTTTTCATTGTGTTGTTAAACCTTTCTACAACACTTGCTTTTAATTCACTAAACGTAGAATAATGATTAATATTATATTTTTGCATAAGTTCTTTAAATATTTTGTTATAAAATTCAGAACCATTAACAATTTGTAAATTATGTGGTTTTATTTTTACTAATATACATTCTAAACAATTTGCTACATTTTTAGCTGTTTAAATTTTTATAGTTTTACCAAATGCATATTTTGAACAAAACATCAATAATTGTAATAATTTTTATAGCCATTATTTATATGTGATATACCTTTTAAATTACCGGTATTCATCTCAACGAGATCAATTTGCCATAAATAATCAATTCCATAAGATATTACTTTTCTTGGAAAATTTCTTCTAACTGGTTTATATAGTTCATTTATTATGCCTTCTCTTAAATTGGGATTTTTTAAAAATGTTAGTATGTTAGAATTACATATAAAACATTTACTTTTCTGAACTAATGGTCCATTTTTATAATTTCCATTTTTTATATTATTATTTTTAGTAACATTCTTGCACTTCAAACCTCAAGTATTCTCCATTAATATTTAAAAAATATATATTAATATATTTGTTATTTATATTTCATGAATATTCCTATTGTAGTTATCAAACCATCATCATATGCAGATATTTTATTTTTTATTTTAAAAGTTAAAATATCACCTCATAACATCAAATGGCTTACTGTAATATGTTTTATTAGGTCCCTTAATAACAGTTTCAGTATCATCAGGTAAATTGAAATTAGCAGTTATTATTTTATAGACAGTACAATCCATCATAAAAGAAAAGAAAATTAGATTATTATCTAAGTGAAAAAATATTATTTTTTATCCCACTTTGCAGGTAAATAAAATATGAGATTTTTCTTTCTTGCATTTTTTAACTTCTCGAGTTAACAAGTGAATCACAATAATTCAAAACTGATTGGTTTAAATTTTGAAATTTATCAGCTAATTGTTTATCAAAAAATATTTTATTGACTGTATCTTTTCCATCTATAGGATACGCCATATCAATAATTCTACGACTTTGAAGAGAAACATATTTTGTTGTATAAACGAAAACTTTTCTTAGTTGATTTTGTAGAGCAGAAACAATATTATTGTATTTTGAATCTACAAATGTTTTTAATTAATTAGCATTAGCATCAGAGTTTTTTTAAATTTGATTAATGGTTTCCCAAATATATCTATCATTTAATAACAAAGAAATTATATCATGAAACTGAAATCTCTAGAAAAAATATGATGCAATTAAACATAGATGCCCACATATAACTGAATTAAAATTCTGAATTCTATTATCATTGTAATAAACATTTCCGTTTTTTAAATAACTAATTAAATGTTTAGGAATATTACCTCCAAATGATTCAAAATAGTAATTTTCTTTAAAATAACAAAACCAATGAGTACCTGGATTAGATTAAATGTCGAAATTAACCACAGCACACTCAATTTTTAGCATTCTTTTTGGTAATTCATCAATCATATAAACATTTCCGAAATATTTAATTTTTAGTATTTTTAAATTTTTTCAATATCGAAATTATATAATACTGCTATGTGCAACTTTTTTCGTCCTCTCTCTTTTAGCAACTAAACCACTTCCCTATCTATTTTCTATTACTAGATTATGTCTTTGTTGTTCTTATAATTCCATTTTATTTTTCTAGTTTGTTCAACAGAATTATAAATTGTAGTAGCTCCTCATGCTATAGCACCAAGTGCACCTAAAGTTGCAAATAAATAGGTAAAGACCACCATGATGTAAACCAGTTCCAGATTTTCTTTTAATATTTTGTTGAGTATTGGTATTGATAAAGTTAGTAAGAAAGCTTTTCCTTCTTTTAATTTTTAATTTTTTCTCTCAAGTTGTTCTTTTGTAAAAACATCATATATACCCAAACCTCTTAATTAATCAATGGGTATATAAAAAGTTATATTTTTTATTCATTTATAAGTGTGTGTATATATATATATAAACTTTAATACCCCATCCTAATTTTCTTTTGTAAACATAGCTGAAGCAACAGCCACAGAAACAATTTTTCCACCAATTGGAGTATTAAGTCTAACATAATTTCGTTTGTTTATTTTTGTAAAATTTTGTCAGCATTATGTCTAGATTCTAAATCTTAATGATCTCTATAAGCAATATCGTGATATTTACAAGCTTCATATAATGCATTTATTCCTGTGTCACCTCTTCCTAGTCTTTCACTTAATTTTGTAAATTGCCCACAATAATTATAGCCAGGCAAATGCATATCAGGTAAATTTGAAATTGTTTAAAGCCCATTTTATTATACCTTTTCCGTGATGTTCAGAATACCAAAATGAATGTGGAATTACATTTAAAACTCTTATAAGATATGGAGTTCCTTTCGGATAATTAATAACAAATTTTAGAAAATTTATTATTCAACATATTCATTATGCTTACTTTTTCATTGCAATAATTCATATTTCCAACATTTTCTTCGCCATGAATAAACCGGTAAAATTACAATTCAAAAATTTGAAATTATGTGGCCCATTGCTTAATACGAATCTAACACGGCAATTGCAATTAAAGAAAAAATACACAAAAATCCTAAAATTACTATTAGTTTTAATTATTGGCAATTTTTATAAAAAGAAGTCCCTAGCGAAACAACTGTTTTTAACTTTGATAGAAAAATTCATTTTAATAATTTACAGATGACATGCCCAATTTTGTAATTGTAAGATTTCAAACTAATAGAAAAAATCACGCAGAACAGTATGTACATGCTTCTATGTTTGATTACTCTAATGTAAGAAATATTTATGTTAAAAATGGAAGAAATGAAAATTTTCCAAAAGAATATTGGAATATAAATATCGAAAATGGCCTTTGTGATAAAATGTTGCTTGCTTATAATGATTTTAAAAATTCAAAATCAAAACTAGATGCTATATATAGAAATATTGAACTTTATTATAAACCAACTGTAAACACTCAAGGTGATATCAATTATTATGCATTTTGGGGGCGAAGACCATTATATGTTATTGATTGTTTATATAGAAAAACTACTGTTGAATCAGGTATCATTTGTAGTGTTGTTTTAATTAGCCAGAGAAATCTAACTTATGATTATTTGAAAGAAAGAATTACTGAAGTAATATAAAAATATAAAATTAATAAATGGAGGAATCACAAATTTTCTTAATAGTTTAATAAACCATTTTAGACATGTAATTAAATTGTTTATACTTTTAAAACTTTTAGAAATTTGAAATGTTTAGTTACATTTTTAAGACTTTTACAAATTTTTAGATGTATAGTTGACTTAATTATCGAATGGAATATCATTTTCATAATTCAAAATGAGTTATTTTCTTAATAAATTTTTTCTTGGCAAATGACAATGATAATGCCAGTTTTACCATGCAGTATGACTAAGATCTTTAAAGGTGGTGATGTTTCAAATACCCCATCCTATAATTTAGATAATGCATCTGAAAATATCGAAGAATTAATTTTCTAAATGTGGTTGATTTGCTGCATAAGTAACTGATTTTACTTAATTTTTGCGCGAAATATTACGTTCACTATTCGTGCAGGATTTTGTGTAATTTTAATTTCTACCATTTTTTTTTTTATGTCATTTTTACTTTATGCCTGATTTTCAAGGAAGAAAGCTTGGTTTTTTCGATGAAAATTCTTGGATTTTATGGTCTAAAATGGATTGTCGTCAATACACACGTATACTACTGTCATATCACTTATTCACTACTGGGTTCTTGGACCCAGGCCATGCTGTACCTGAGCTACACTTGCAGAATGATAGTGTTTTACCATTCCCTTTGCCGCATTGAACTTATGACGCTTGACACACTGGCCAGGCACCCTTACTATAAACAAAATTGTATAACATATCTTCGTACGTAACAGCTTACTATCTTACATTTGTAGTTAACTAAAATACAATGTTTCATCAATTTACTGGTCTTATGTTACATTTTGATATGTAGCTTTATAGCCACAGCATTAAAACATACTATTTGTTGATCAGCTGATATTCGCCAACAAAATTACACTCCCGCTTTAATACAAACCTCGTGAAACCTGAATTTTTGCTGTTCATAATAATAAGGTTTGTACTAACATGTCTTTGGGTTAGTTGTGAAAATCATTAAAAAATTTAATGTAGGCTCTGTAATTTAGCATAGGTAATGGAAAATAAGACACTATCGAAGCATTACTTCTTTATCTATCACAAGCATGACTTCTTTTTCTATCACAAGTATGACTTATTTTCACTGATAAGACTTGAAATTCCACTGTACCACAAATCAACAAATTTTTTACTATAGAACGTTCACACTAAGTTGAGCACTTTTTAAAGTTGTTTCATCAGACATAATAACCAATAAATACATTTCATTGTGGCTTCGGACTTTTGGTTTTGGGTATGGTGAATGTATAAACTGTGTTTATTACTCACATGGCAGGGTTTACGTTAACAGTTGGTGGAAGGATATATATAGTTTGAAATAAAAAAGTAACTAGGGCTTCAAAAGTGCCCACTTTACCGTGAACGGCCTATAAGCATAACATTAACATTTAATTCTTTATCTAGCTCCTTGGGAAATAAAACAGTTTTTAATTTAAAATATGTTAATTATTGAGGTTTCACAGTATTTAGGAAATACAGTAAATGTGAATTATTGTGAATGTAGCAATCCAAATTATGTACATAATAATTTTTATTCCTGACTGTTGAAGAGGTGAAGTGGGAAAAGGGGGAGGGTGGAAGAAAGAGGCACTGGACAGCAAATAATCTGTTAACAGCTACCTACATTTTCTTATCAACGTCAGCTTGGACGAGTGCCATGATCACAGTTTGGTAAACTCACAATTGTGTCAAAAATTCATGCAGTCCATGCTTGTGAAATAAATCAACAAATTGATTGACTAAGGGCTCACTTCCACTCAGGATGTTATAATGCTGCTTTAACAGCATGTACAAATTTTTTCCTGGTGAAAGTATATCAAGAAGGCTAAGCGAGAAAGCATGCTTTCCAGAAAATTGCCACTTATACACGTATATACAAAGCAGTGTTCTCAAGTAAAAGAGAAAAACTTCACCAAGAATCTTTGCAGCATACAGTTAACGATTGACAGAATCAAAACAGAAATGATTTTTGCTTTTATCACCCATACCAGGGTGTTCCTGAAGGTAATGTTCCAACTTATTGTTTTGCCACTAGACAAAATGGCAACAGCAGCTGCTTCTATATTTCAGAATATGCTTTCTTGATATCACATAAAAGAACCACCAAACACTCATCACTAATTTTCCTTGCTGTCAAAAAGAATGTTGGGTACAGTGTAACTGGTACTTAGTGTTACAAATAAAAAACACATTTGTAATTTAAGAAGCTTTGAACATATTCAAGAAATGTCTATCCAACTGGTGTCCAGAATTCTGGATGACAGACTTCAGTCAGATGGAAATATATGTTGTTGACAATTAATTTCACGGTGGTACTGTTTGTTTACGCACCTTTCACAGAGAGCAAGCCTTGCTGTGGGGTTAAAAAAAGGACAATATAGTGACTGGTCACGCTGGAGATATTTTAAGCATTTGATGCACTATTAGAGCATCTGGAAAAAGTGAGTATGAATGCAATGTACCGAAAATTAACACGAGTAACATCATGCAATGAAACTAGAAGGCAGTCAAACATTTATCTAATCAGTGGTTACCTGGTTCTTACAGTTGGGTGCAAGCATTCAGAAAAAAAAAAAAAAAAAAAAAACTCTGTTACAGTAATTAACACAACCCACAGTATTGAAAGACCAAATGAGGTGTGAGTCACTTTAGAATTTCTATCTTTATCACAACTCTGACAAGTCTCTCACAGGAATGCTTAAAAAAAAGATGTTAATATTTATTTGCCGGACGTCTACAGCAAATTTAGTGAAGCAGACGCATATGTTCAAAATTTTGCACACAGGAAATATTACCATAGGCTGTTAACTGTAAAATGAGCAATTTTGAAAGTCGCTGCTTAAGATCTACTTGTATGCACATTGTGTATTTTTTTTTCCATATGTACTATTAACGTTACCATGGGCCTCATCACTTTATTCGTACTCGGTCAGGGCCAACTGTACATTCGTTATGGAAGTACATATTTTACGCATGTTTTTATTCTTACATTTATATGGATTTAATAAAAGAAAGCGAAATAGAATATTTTAGTATTAACAAGTGTTTAGTTAATACTAGTAATTTAACGGTAACATATGGAACTACTTTTCTCTCCACTGTTGCCAACTTTACTGGGTACATGACAGTCAGTGTGTTCATTAAAATATTGCAGACAGGGGCAAAGTTCCCGGTGGAACCGGCGCTGGCCTCTCCAAATCTCCCTCTAGGTGGCCGATACCTATTAAAAGGTCATACCTGGAGCACTACTTTTTAGCCAAACTGCTTTACCCCCCACAAACAAAAAGCCAAATCAGCTCTTTTGATCTTCAGGATCCACAGGGAATTTTGAAATTTTGACACCGCCATGCTGTTCGAAAAAGTAAAAGAAAACTGCACTAACTACTTGCACATACACTAACTACTAGCGACAGCGAGTAGTTAGTGTATGTCCCCCTGCCCAACCAGGTCCACACCTAGGGGGAGGCGAGTCACATCAAGTGTGGCGGATCCAGTTCTTATTTTAGTCTGTCACCCGGGAATGAAGGACTAATACCTGACCACAGTGTACCCACTGAAGGGCTTACTGTAGTCAAAGGTATG
This sequence comes from Dryococelus australis, assembly GCA_029891345.1. Classification (NCBI taxonomy): domain Eukaryota; kingdom Metazoa; phylum Arthropoda; class Insecta; order Phasmatodea; family Phasmatidae; genus Dryococelus; species Dryococelus australis. The sequence continues at coordinate 68,021,830 of CM057002.1, read as the reverse complement.
CCTCCTGTATGTACGGATGACATCCTTGATGATCTCAGATTCCAGGAATCTTTCACCTCTTCGCCAGTAACACTCTTTCAGTAGTGTTAGTATCTCATCGGGTTTTGTGGGCAGGCCCACCTGGGCGACTACAAGCCTGTCCACAGTCTCCATCTTGGGGAACAGAATCCTGCCTCCCCCCCCCCCCCATGTTCCTTACGACCAGGGCTAGAGCCGACGTCAACATGACCGGATCATATAACCTCGTGAGCATCGCTCCCCGAATGGTATCATTGTACAACCACTGTGGGTCCTCCATGTCTGTCTGTGCAGGCCAAGCCTGCACAGATGCATCCACCATGTTTTTCTCATCTGGCCAGGCTAACTACAGTTCTCATCTCAACTGGAGTAGCTCCTGTTTTACTTAGTAGCTGTTTATGGAGGAAGACTTCCCTCTCAACCTCAGTTTTCCGTGGCTCATTGGTATGTACCTCCTCCATTGGTACTCCCATTGTCCATACCTCTCTGGCTTGGTTCATGGCGCAGACTGTCCTTCATCTGTTATCCCGCTCGATCTTGCTCATGCTATTGCTAACACGAGCAAAACCCTCCCGGACGAACACCACAGGGTTCCATGTACAAGGTTATCTTTCTACTACCTCTTACTCCCTATCCTGGCTGTTCGTTCTGTATGTGTCCAGATCGGTAACTCCTGTTGTCGAGCTAAACTTGGGCAACTCCATCCCCTTTGTCCGCGTTGCTTGTTTCCTGGAGGGGGATTCACAGGGTCTCTTCCCATGGACCTGTGCTGGTTCTTCTTGCGAGTGGGTGGTTTGAGGGCCACCCCCACAATCATCCATGATAATGATCGGGAAGATGTGCTCACCCATCATGGTTCGCATCATCGTTCCCAACCTCCTCCTCTGAACTGTCCAGGTCCTCGTTCAACCGGCTACTCGACCACCAGATGTCGAACTCTTCCCTTCTCTTTCCCACTTTCGTGAGATGCCTGAGCACCTCTGGCCATGTCCCTGTTCCGGAGCATGTCCCCAAGATGGAGTGGTCCATGGTTCCCCTTTAATTCCTGTTTTTCGTCCTTACTCTTGGGGCACTTCAGTGCATGAGCGGGGGTATCTTCCACCCCACACACCACACACAGGGGTCTTCTACCAGTCCCAGGGAGAACAGCTTCGCCCTGACATTTCCATGCCTGGATAGAAACTGTACCAAATAATGACCCACTTCGAGCCACTTCTCCAGCCTCAGCCTCCCAGACACTGTGAAAGATCTCGTGTGTCAACCTTCCCTTGTCATTTCTATCCCATCTGGTTTCCCATGCTGTTAATGTGGCCTCTTTCCTTACCTTAAGTTATTAGGGGGGAATTACTTCCCAGTTTCTTCTTCTGGCAATTCCACCTTTCTGTACCACCTGCAGATCTAGAGGGATCTCTCCAGCTACCAGCTGGAGAGCCTCACTTGAAGGTGTTCTGTAGGCTTTGGTAATCCTTGACAGTGCTGCTCTCTGTGCACTGTTGATTTTCCGTTTCCCATGGACCCTATCCGCCTCCGGGAACCACACCCCACATGCGTATGACAGGATGGGCAGAAACTCTGACCTGTACATGAGTTTTAACGTCCAGTAGCCGAGTCCCCAGTTCGCAGGAGCTACTGCCCTGAGCCTGTGGAATATCGCAATTGCATTGTTCATTGTGTAGCGCATGTGTGCACGGAACACGAGTCGACTCTCTAGTACCATTCCTAAGTACTTCATATCTGTCACCATCTTGATGACTGTCCCAAAACCTGATCACAGGATTCCGCTTAAGATTCCCCTTAAGAAGAATGGCATTGATTTTATCGACTGAGAAGTCCATTTTGAACTTCTCAGCCCAGCCATCTACCTGTTTCAGTGCCTGGTCAGTCTTCTCTTCCAGTTCTTTCCTGGACCAGGCTGGGACAAGGAGTAGACCATCGTCCGTGTATCCATAAACAATGCAGCCTTCCGAGAGTTCCAGCCAAAGCAGTCCTTCAAAGATCATGTTCCAGAGAATTGGGCGAAGGACTGATCATTGCAGACAATCCTTGGTCAGCACCTTCTCCTCTCTGTGCGTCCCCATATCCATTACGCACTTTTGCCCTTGCTTTTGCCCTTAATGAAGCCATTCTGCTCAGGATGGATTCCCTGGATCACATCCAGTTACTCCAATAACCTTTGGTTTATTAGATACTGTAGTGCCTTTCCTAAAATCGGCAGCAAGGTGATTGGTCTGTATGGCATCGCCTTTCTCGGGTTTCTCCCGCCCCCTTACAAAAGACTATAAGGAGGCCTTTATTCCACCCTGAAGGGGAAGTGCCTTTCTTGAGGTAATCATTGAACAGGTCCAGTAAGTCCTGTCGTATCTTAGGGTATGCTCGAAGGAGCAGTTCCACAGTCATTCCATCCAACACTGGGGCTTTCTAGAGATTTGTTTTCCTGACTGTTTTGGCCAGTTCTTCAACTGAGAATGGTGCTTTTTCCTCTGTTTCCATAGGGCTCGGCTTTTCGGCCTTAATTCTCTCGTGATACTTGGCCTCCTCTACCCCAGCATCATTAGGCAACATCATTTCAAGCATGTGCCTTGTGACCTCTTCGGAAGAATGCAGAAGATGGCCAACAGCCTCAATAGTTGGCAGCTCCTCTGAGCTTCTCACCTTTCCTGTCACCATCCAGTAGACCAGGCCCCATGGGTCTTGATTTCCCATATCCATGACAAGCTCTCTCCAAGCGGTTTGTCTTTTCTTCTGAAGTATTCTACAGTACTTGGCCTTGGCGACATTATACTGCCCCACAGCCTGTTGTCTTTCTGCTGGGCGGTAGGTTCTTTTGAACCGCTTTCTGAGGTACTTTACCTCTTTCCTGTGGGCTTCTAGTTCATCATCCCACCAGGGGTGATGAGGTACCCTTCTCTGGGTTTTGGGGATAGCCTGTTCACAGGCTACCATCACCATTTCCCTCATACTCTGTGCCCTCAGGTCCAGCGACAACTGTGGTCCAGCGACACCAGCAGTTTTCTCAAGAGCCTGGTTCACTTCATGGACCAGGTTCACCACCTCCTTGTATCTGGGCCCTGTGTGGAAGTACACTGTAGCGTTCTTACACATCTCCTGGTCCGATACCTGGGACTCATGGAAATTCTGTACCCTCAGCATTTCCATGAATTCCAGATAATTGTATTCCTATGGCACATTAAAGATGATGACCTTGGGACCTCTCCTTTTGGGGTCTGTTACCCTCAGACCTAGTTCTTCCATCCTTTTCTGATTTTTAAGCTTGAGGAGAGTTTCCTCGTCCTCATCTTCCAGGAGTATCCCGCCCTTGGCCACTTGCCGCACATTTTTAATCTGCAGCTTTTCGGCTGCTGGATTTAGGGATCTCAACTTTTCACGGGTATCCTCAGATTTTCCTTCCCCCTACTTTGGGCATACAAGCACTGTTTTATTTCCTGTTGGCTGGCATCTTCCCCTCACCCCCTGCCATGGGGCTTCTTGGCATGCTTCTTTCTTCTCCTTTTGTTCCGTGACTATCTCAGAAAAAGACAGGTTTTGCCAGGGGAGGGAGTATTGTTCCTACAGCTGTTGTAGTGGGCCTTTGCGCCAGGCTTTACAGCACCTTGTTCTCTCCCTCCAGCTACGTGCTCCTCACAAGCTGGAGGTCGAGCAATGCCTTCAACCTCATCACCCTAGGGAGGAGGAAGTTAGCCCATTCCTTGTTCCTGTTACGCCTTTCATCCATGGGGTACTCTAACTCCTCTTCCATGGCCCGAGATGCTTCCCCTTGCATCTGCTCAGCCATCGTGGTGGTCTGTCCCTCTGCCTGTGTCTGACCTGGGGGTGGCCCACTCACCTCCGTGTCTGCAGGCTGTTCCTTTTCACTTACTCGCGAGTCATGGCCTGTTGGTGTGCTGCTTTCGCCCTCAGCAGCCGCCATTAACTCCACAATCATTTTCTCTCTCTTAGAGAAACTCTCAGTTACCCATTTTTCTATTGTCTTGGTATCCTGGTTCCATACCAGAGGAGACATTTTGCGACACCATGCAAGTTCTTGCTTTGCAGGTGGTAGTACCTGGGTCCAACACGTATCGTCATCGATTAGTCTCTATAGATAGTACAGATTATTCGCCATGTCCATGTTCTTGGCTCGGGTAAGGGCTCCTGAAACACAAGGAACCAGGAGTCCTTGCATGCCAGGAGTCCTTCATTTGCAGCCATATTCACAAGTTTCACTGGGTGAGGTCTCAACCTCTTAGGCTTTAGCCTCTGGCTGAGGCTAGTGGTCGGAAACCACCGCCCCGCCCTGTACTGTATTTACCCTTCCTATACTGACCTCTTTGCCGGTATAGGTTTTATGGCAACACACAGTAGGTCTCTTGCTACTGGTTGACTTGTAGCCTACATTCATTGCCACCACCCCCCGACGTTGAGGGGGGATAGTACACTGTACCTTTTGGAATCTCGATCCAGGTTTTTCCTTTGCAGAGTAGCGCAGACTCTGCGTCCAAGGAAGCTTGAGAAGTCTCACAAGGACTTTCTCAAGTAACTGCTTTGCGTGACAGTTGGGTTTTTCTCATAATCAAATTCACATCTAGTTGCTTTACCGGGTGGTGCCCAGAGAGGGGTAGTGACGGTTTTCAAAGGTTGATTTCAAAAGTGCTCACAGCCTTTACAAAAATTCTACATTCAAGATGTTCAATGCGCATTTACCACTAGTTTAACAAAACAGACCACAGTATTTCATAAAGTGTGTTCTAACTGGAATAAGTGCAACTCGATCCAATTTCAGTAACTACACTATTACAGAAATACCTGAGAGATTTTATTTGTGTTTAGAGTTACGTGGACAAAATCGAAATTTTATTGTGTTAACCTTCATGCAGCATCATGCACTTGCATTGATTTCATACAGATTCCCATGCAAGCACATGTGTGTAGATTTTGAATTTGTACCTTATTGGAGGCCTTCCCTACCACATAAATTCTCCATACATAAACAGTTCATAGATTACACTGGACAAGATCATAGACTCTGTAATGTTCACAACAACAAATGACCAACCACATGAAACTCCACTTATTCAACCCTGTTAATCAAATGAACAAAGGGCAAGCAGTTTCAGCACACCAACTACACATATCAACTACTTCTACACTTACATACTCTCAATGAAATTTCCACAATGCAATTAAAATTATGTTTGATCTGCCACACCCTCAAAAGAATTTCTCAATGATAGAACACAATTCTGCTGGAAAACATAAGAAGATGGAAAGCAAAATAAGCAGTTTTCCTGTGTTTCCTCTACAAACTCCAGTTACTCAACAAGCATTTCATATATTTGTGAATACAATTAAGACCAAATATAGTATTTTCCCGTTGCGCAGAAAGCAAAGGAAGCGCCAGTCTGCATCAACCAAGTTGCACGACCATAACATACTAAAGCAGAAACAGTTAAAACAATTTTTTCTTGGTGAATATTTAGTAGTATAATAATTGATTTGCCATTGTTTTTAACCATTCATGTTGTACCAAACACTGTGCAGTACTGAATTTTTCCTGACAAACCACTTGAAATCCCATAAGTACAAACAGCACAATGAAAGGGTTGTGGGCCAACTGAGTGCCTTATTCGCATATTCCTCATGTACGACACATTTAAACTGGTGACAGCAAGTACTACGATCCATGCATCAGGCAGTCGTCCTTGTTCTGCAGCGAGCATTCATGTTAAAAGTCTTCATCCTCCGAGGTTCTGAAGCCATTGGTCTGGTGTTCTGGCATCATCCCCACATTCACACCTCTCGTAGCCAGCTTACCCTAGTCCACTATGAACTGAATTGTGTTGGATGTAGTCTTCAGGCCCTGGGAAAACACACTCATGCTTCACACAAACAATTTGAATAAGACATGCTCCATAGAGATGACAATAGATAAATATTCTCAGTAATCATGGCCATTGTATGTAAGGTGCTCATGGAAGCAATCAAACGAGGCCTCTTTAACTAAAACGGACTATCCCTGCAAGCGTGTTTAGTAAACATTTGCTTTTATAGTTTGCGTACTGAGTAGTATGTTAATCACCACAACCCAGTTTTAATTTTTTTATTTTTCAAAGATTGTGGAATGAACTAAACTAAATTGATCCGATTGCTAATTTGTTGAGGAGTAATGGACAAGATCTGCGAGCATATGCGCTACGTAGTAATACAGAGACAAAGCATCTCTAAGCTTGTCAGGTTATGTTTGTTTGAATTTATTTGCATTTGAGGAAATAAATAAGAGAAACTGGAATTAGTACAAAAACACAACTTTTATTGCACATATTGTTTCTTGTGATGTGTATGTATGAGTTAAGAAACAAGATTACTACACTGACTGCATTTTCTCTATCGTAAATTAGAAATATTCTCATTAATGGTAATCAATAGTATGCAACCAGGATTATAGTATAGATGTACACACTTTGAAATTATACCTGTATAAAAAGCCATATGATGATTGAATGAAATTGTATCGAAAACAGATATTTCAGATCATATTAACTTGTTATATTATTTCTTATATATTTTCACTACCGTAATCTACACCTACTTGTGTTAGTATTTGATACAGTGCATTGTATTTTGATATAGTTTTTTTGTGAGGGTGGGAAAAAGTAATTTCCCTTGCAAGTGATATTCATTACCCTCTCCTTACCACTTCCTCAGGTATCATGGCAATGCAGTAATTGGGTCACTCTACTTCCATCACTGTGGTCCAGATATAACTCCTGGCAGGATTGCACCTAAATTTTCAGATTGTGGAGAGATTGTGAATGACATTGCGGAAACCCATGAGTTTTCTCGGGTAATCCCATTTCCTTCCTTCACCCATGCATTCTGTCTATGCTCAATTAACTGGGCTCATTTCATATCATCTCTCAGGGAATGGCAAATGCTTACAGCCCCCCCAGGAGAAGATTTGCATTATTTGGTTGATACCTAACCGTAACGTTCTCTTCTAATATCACATTGTTATTTTTACTGTAATTATTATGGCACTACCACGTCCTCAAAACTGTATGGTTTTCCCTTACCTCCAAAAATGTCATCATGTTTTATTGACTTTGTAAACTATACCACAAAAGTGGAAGGGATACATCCTTAAAAAATGGCGTGTGTGTCACAAATGTAAGATTTATAAACTGTCGCCCTTTTGTGATACAAAACATTTGTTTGGCACGCAGCTAGGTTCACTTATTGTACAGCTTTTGATTGTGTTAATAATGATATAATTATTCGGAAAATGCAATTTTATTGTATAGATGATAACATGAACGCTTATATAAACTCTTCGCTATCAAAATGCCAGCAAAAAAAAATTATCACAGGTGAAAAGACATTGCAAAAGTTTACATCCTTTCCGAAACACATCGGCTATATCAAACACAGAGTACCACAAGGTTCAATCTTAGGATCATTGTCTTTTTAATCAAAGTCAATGATTTCCTATCATATATGCAGTCCGATGTAGATATATATATTAATTAATGATACAGGCCCCTTGATAAATACAAAATCAAATTACTTATTGAATGAGAAATCACAAGGACTTTTCATAAGACTTACAAATAGTTTCTCAAAAAATAATACTATAATCCTTAATAAGATAACTACGTGAAGTTTCTTACAATGCACAGAACTATTTCAGTGGTACAGATGAAATATAATAGGTAGAAGTGCGTGAAAATAGAAAGTTGTCATAATTGCTACAGAGATGCTAAAATTATTAATATTAGGTATAATATGCTGAATTTCCAAAACACCATCCTATCCATCCTATTAGAACTTGAAAATAAGACAACCTAAAAGTAATAATACCATAACTATAAGGTTTCTTCAACTCTAGATACCTTCCAATATAATTTCATAGGCATCTTTAATATTGATACAACGCTTACTTGCCAAAATAAATACTTCTACGAATCAATACATTCTTGTACGTGACGATCTTACTCGCACATTGAAAATAGTCTTTCCAAAAATATTTATCTTTGCAAATTTCTTATATGCGAACAGCTGCACATAACACGTGCCCACAAGTTCGAATAAAAACATATCATGAAGCTGCACAAATGAAGAATCTGACATCTTCGGAAGTTGCACTAACGAAACTACACGAATGAACAATCGGGAATATTCGGAAGTGGGACTGTAAAATTGCGAATGTTTGGCTTTCGCGCGAAATACTGCAACATACAAAAAAAAAAGGATGGTCTTAATATGTCCCAACAAAATCACACCAAAGATTATGCAACTCTTTTAAGATCAACCATGACAGGCAAAGGAGCAAAACCATAGCAAACAAACCCTATAACACACAACCTCACTATTAAATTTATATTTAAAAAAAGAATCACTATAATTCCCTCTATTGGCAGGTAATATAATACTGAAGTAACGACCACTCTTTAAAAAGTATCGCTCTTCTAAAGGTATTCTCACAACAGAGCACATTCAACGGACCACACATGATTCATTTCCAAGAAAATCCACCTCTTACAAAACCTATAGAAAAACCAATATATGATATATATGATATTGAAGGCGAAGAATCATGTTCCCGAATATCTTAAGGGGCGCCAGAATATTGAAACTAACTGTGTAAGTAATCTACTAATTGCCACGGCAACGTACAAAAGCAACATAGTTATTAAAATTACTCTCCTTTCCAATTTTTAAAATTACCGCGCCTAGCGCCATGAAGCCTAACTTCGAATCCCAATGTCGACGTCATCTCCCCGCCAGCCAGCCCGCATCACTCGTAGAGGAAGACTGCGCGGTTATTCAGGCTGGCAGGCACTTATTTTAACACCCCAAAATGCGGCTCAAAATACCATGGAGGGGCAAGAGAGTTGTAACGGTGCTGCAAATAATCACTGTACCGACTTCAGCATTTTATTCCACCTAACCCGCTATCCGCCCGCTGAGAATGATCTGCTGCTTGGGTTATGAAGACTTACCAGTATGCTGCCCCTTTTGATCGTGAGAGAGGAGCTGACGGGCAGGGTGTCTGCTCACCTCGACGTCGGTTCCAGCACTGCACGGCGCCGCCAGCTGACTCCCCCACCCCCCTCCTCCCCCCAGAGGGCTTCCACCATTTATCGAAGTTGGCAGTCGCTATGCAACCTTCCGACGCGATGGCATACGTTATCAAGATAGAATTAACTGATTTTGTACTCCCGGAAAACTTTCCTTGCTCTTCTCCCATGTTCCTCAACACCCGACATCTCTAAGTTTGGACTACAAATGAGGGGCGTTGCTACCCCGGAGGACGCACACAGCACTATAGTCAATTTCCGATTGGAAGCGACTTATGAAAATCAACCTTTGAAAAAACACTCTAGCCATAACTTGTCACTTGTTTTTTTCAATAACCTGTATTCCACAAATATATAACACTGTGGCTAACTTTAGAGTACTGTATTATTGAATAATGCCTTAATACCTCCTATAACTTGTAATATTTATTTCATTATAAAATATGAATTAACAACAGCGAGTGCTGCGGCGTGTTAGCAAAGACCGGTAAGAAATAGTTCACAGATAAAATATTATTTTAACCTCGTTTCTTAGTACACTATTTGTAAATTAAACGATGCCTATTGAAATATTTAGGTAGCCCCGATGCCAACATCTTATTTTTATAGTTTAAAATAACAGCGGAAAATATCGAGAGTAGGCCGTAATGGTACGGTATTGTTTTATCGAACGAAAAAGCAATTGAAAAACTGTCTGCTGGCGAGGCTTGTCACACACGCCCTTTCTTCGTCCCTTTCACACTCGGGAAATTTCACTTCGCTAGTAATCAGCGACATTATATATGTTTTCAACTGTAGCATATTTCATATTTATTACCGCAAAATAATGATTTTTGAATTTGTGATTTAAAACTGAAAATATATTTGAATGTTAGAATATGTATTTTAATATATTTGGATATGATGGCGGGGCAGTTACCTAGTGAAGTTGGCAGATGTGGCGAGCCATGACATGGCGTGTTACTTTTTGTCAAACGAAGCGTAAATTATTCTTACTCCAAAAATACTTCAAATTAATACATCATGTTTGTAGACGTTTTTTTTAAACCTACCTAGGCAAGTTACGATGTTGTGATAAATCTGTGTTTCCACGGCAGTAATAAATATACTGTGACGTGTGTTTCGTTAATCATTGCGTCTGTGAAATGGCGTGCCTTTGTGCATCGTGGTCGATACGCTGACCTTGTGTGTGCGTGATTTCAAATATTTGATTAGCACTATTTATACTTTTAAATGTGAACTGTTTTTATAACGAAGTTATTTATTTACATCTACGTCTGTTTATTTATCACAACGTTGTACCTTTGCCCTAAGGGGTTTGAAACACAGTCGTGTAACGTAATTTGCCACAATCCCAGAAGAAAAATACTAAGCCCAGCCCGATAAGTTTCAATAAACCTAATACACAGTAAGTAGCAATACATAGAAATATGAGCGGAATAAAAGTTATCGTAGGCTTATTTGTGTGCATGTTCACCGCTATCTTTTAAAGTTTGTATGACAAAAATGAGCAACACGAGTTGTGTGCTTGAATTTAATGTGCCTTTTTCACTGGTTGTTCTTTCATTTTAATATTTATTCCAATTGAGTCCGTCCTTTTAAAGAAATGACCCAACAAATATCAATAACAAAAGGATAATTACAATTAGTACAGCCCTTTACCTCACAGTTGTAACAGTGTTAAACACAGCTGCGGCAAAATATAAACGTGCATTACATGTATTGAGCTACGTCGTGGAAAACAAATATGTTAATGTAAAATAACCGTAAGAACCGTCTTCAATTCGGGCATTTTTAAAACGTCATAAGGCTGACCTAAATAATGTCAGAGGCCTAAACCTTGAATATTTATACGGAATGGTTTTTGAGATATCACAGAATTTTTTGAAAAGCTCTAAACAATAAACAACACATTTGACAGGTATAAAAGTAGAAGTCACATTTCAATGTTTATTTTTAGGTGTAGCGAAAGTATATGAACATATGTCCACACACAATGGAATGTAAACATTGATTTTGACAGATGCTACATGGCAGTCACGTGGCAATGTTTGTTTACATTTGGCGGAAGGATACGAAACGGGCCTGCAAGTAGATATTTAGCAGGGCTCCGAGAAAGTTGCTTCCAATGGGGAATGGATTATAAACACGCGTTAGGAGGACAACACACGCCACACACACATTTAAAACGTGAAAGGGGAAAACAGGTAGAAGGCATTTTCCTGCCATATTTGGAGATGGATTTTAAAATGGGCACATTTTAAATGATAAGTACAGGGCAAAACACAAGTTTGGGCATTTATATGCAAGTTAAGTAGTATTCCAATTTTTTTGGTGATGTAATTTAGAAACATCAATTTTGTAATTTTTATATGTAATCTTATGCGATTTATAACATTTTTATATTCGCGTGCTCCTATTGGCAACCTTTTGTATTTTTGGAGCCTTTTTTCAGGCATGATTGTTTTTGGAGCATGTATTCAGGCATAATTGTATTTAACAAGTTTATACCTGTATTATATATATATGGGGCGTTAATATAAAAAAAAGAAAAATACATTGAACCTAATACAGGAAAAAAACTATATTTGTGGTTTGTTCATTTCTCACAATTTTGGGGGCTAAAACCATAAGTATCAATGGGATTGGAAATACCCTTTTTTTAAAAACTCTACTAAACAGCTTTTGATTAACTCTGCTAAACATTGAGAGCTTTATATGACAGTTGGTGAGAGCTGTGGTCACTGCCACGGAGTTTTCCGGGTGCTCCTACTTCCGTGACAGCAGATTCCCGCGCCACTCTGCTGCCATCCCATTCTGTACTTTGTAAATGGTTTCGCAAATGAATATCAAAATTGCGATAAGTGTTCTTTTTGTCGATTTTAGTGAATTTGTGTGTTTTTGTGCTAACCCAAATGGCTTTCCCAGGTGGAGTGCTTACAAGCTGGGTTCAGACGTTATCCAAAGCCACTTTACAAGCCCTGTTTAGTCAGGCGATCGTAGAATTCACCGAGGGGGACAATTTGGAGACGCTTCGCGGGCTCATGCGTGCGGTCGTGAATATGGAAGGCGCCATCGCGGGCGAAAAGATTGAGTCCGTACCATTTTTTTTTTTTTTTTTTTTTTTCCAAAGTTTTAAAACATATTCCTCTTCGAATAGATGTAAAATGCCTAGTTTGAAACACGGTAGTTTGGTTCACGTAGTGGATTCTCTACTATCGTTGTCTAATGTTTTAGACTTCGATTTGTATGAACCATCTATCATCTATTCCGCTGCTTTGCTTAAAGTTCCGGATAATCTGCAGTCAGTATTTAGTGAAGCCATTGCTAACAAATGAGGTTTTTAAGTGTTATGACGTAATTTATTACAGAGAGTTGGTACCCTTGTCGCTATTTCCTGTTTGCGTATAATGCTGGATTTACATTGGCGTGACGCAACGAAAATAATGCTTCACCCAATCAGAGACGAGTATTTTATAACGACAACATGACAGAAATCTCGGGCGCGACGGATTTTCTGAATATAAATATTTTCTAATTTTGTTGCGCCGCGGACGCGACAAGCGTAAATAAACGAGTGAAATTTCTTGTTGCAAGAATTGTGGCAATGTTAAATTGGTCATATTTGCAATAACATGCGAAGATATTATCTTGTTGGTGTTGTCGGAATATTTTATCTGTAGTGAATTATTTTTCATTTGCTTTCTTTAAGCATAATTGTTTGTGGGTACCGCTGTAGTGTGTTTTCTTAAGTGAAATGTAATATTAATCGACACATGTGTACCGTTTCGTAAAACTGTGGTTTCAGAAATATTTACTGAACAATCCTGCAAATAAATTATTTAATGCTAGTGACGTACAAACGTGATTTTAGTGAAGTAAACTTGTAAAGATTTAAATAGTAAAACACGTGTTCAAAGAGTTGCGAATTTTACTAACAGTGACTGAAAATTTTTTTCTTTCAACACTTGTAGTGTGTAAATATAATTTGTTTATTTACCTGTAAGTACCATGAATTCTACGAGTGTAAGGTTAACTTCGGACAAAGCGTGCGTGAGTGCGTGTGTGCGTGCGTGCGAGTGTGCGTGTGTGTGTGTGTGTGTATTGCTGCATATGTACGAATTCTAACAACGACGTTTCTATCGCGTTATGTTTTTTTTTTTATTGAAGTTGAAATTTTTGAAGTTACAATAGTTTGAATGTATTTCCATACTAACAAAATTTTCCACTGTTCCATCAAAACAACATGCAACTCTAAATGCCACTGCCGTCTCACGAAAGACGTTAAACTAAAGCCCCCATTCCCCCTTCCCTGTTTCCTTTTTTCCTTAGAAATAAAGTAAAGAGAACGCAAACAAACGTAACTCGGCAAAACTAAGACAGGTTGGAACGACAAACTAGATATAATATCCTACATTGATACGATTAGGCCCATGCAATTTTTTCCAACTGGAAAACTTTAATTAATAGACAAACATTAATTCATGTGGTTGTGTTTCAAGTTCTTCCACTTCATTCCTTCACGCAAATATGCAGGTGACGTTCTGAGACATATTCGTATTTTCAGCCATGAGTGATCAGAATAGTATTTTTGATGTATTGCGTCTCAGTGTTTTCATTACAACCACAATTACAGTGATGTCACACCTATCGCGTCGCATCTGTCAAGTCGCGCCTGTCGCGTCAATGTAAATTCAGCATTACTATTTTGAAAAAAAATACCAAACTCCTGAGCAGACTATGGTATAATTCGTGAAAACATATTACACAGTGTTTCTGTGTTAGATAGCCCGTGAGTAATAGGAGCGGGGGCGTTATAGACCACCTGAGAAGAATGACATATTGATGGAACGGATCTAAAAATAGATTTTGCAAATTTGCAAAAAAATGTGCAAAAATTTGCACATAGTGCAATTGGATTAATTTGCATATTGCGCAATCGGTTTTTTCCAAAATTTAGAAAAAGTTTTAATTTTTTTTTAATTTTTTATTTTTGGAGTGGTATTTGTGATTGTGTAATTGAGGAACGATCCTCACTCCCTGACGTCCGGGAGCCGACCAAGCAGAGAATAATATTTTTATTGGGTACTTAGGTGTCGAAGTTGGTGCAAGAGTGGCATAAGAGTCCTTTATTTTTGGGGGAGAGCGTCGATGTTGACCGTAGAACGTCTGGAGGTGTACTGAGTGGAACACACGTGACTAATGGGAGAGAGTAGCTCAGGCCAGCTCGCTCTCTGATTGCATACTGGGCGATCGCAACAAAATAGATGCGGCATAAACGTTTTCTTTCGCGGAGCAAATATTTTAATAAAAAATAAATTAAATGAAAAAGAGACGACTTACGCCTAAATTTACTAATTTAATTAAAACGTACGAATCAAGAAAATATTAACCAAAATCACTCCTCGAATAGCACAAAAAGGAACGAACTATCCCACTTTAACCATACTAGTACCACACGCAACATTAAATCGAATTAATATACACCAAACACGAGACAATAATAATTACGTTACACAAGAGAAGAAAATGAATTAAACCGATTATGTCGCACAAGACAGAACTACAACTCGCAAACGACAAATACAAATCGCACACAAAAAAAAAATAACTGTTAGATCTGAGAATTGTATATCAGTATTGTAACGAAATATATTATATTTCAAACGCTAGAAAAAATAAACAACTGTAAGTTCATTAAATTAATCAATCACGCTGTAAAAACACTTACAGACATAAACGCCAGTCGATGTTCAACCTAGCACGTATGAAGGTATACTAATGTGTTGGAGCACTTGCGAATAATGAGAGCAACAGAGAGGCTCCATCCAGGTCGCTCTCTGAATGCAGACTCAGCACAATTTAGACACGTCGTAAATGTTTTCGGCGAAGCAAACGAGATAAGTACGAATCATTAAATATTACGTTATTCATGCGATTACCACGAGAGAAAAAGCACATCACATGCCACAAATATGAAATAATACTAAGTCGTAAATGAAAAACACTTCACACAAGAACGTCGCATGAACATTTAGAGACAAACAACAGAGACTTCTACCTATCACTCCTCGACAAACAAAATACATCTCAAAAACAAAGAACACGTTCACTATTGAAGCACTGCTCGAATAACACATAATTAATTTACTAAACACAAGAGATATGATTACGATTAACAGTGGCAGAAGAAACCACACGTTCAATAATAAAGAATTAGTATTCTAACCCGTTCTGTTTCGTAGCAATATATGAAACTCTTTCTCTACCAAAGAATAAAATTAAACGAAACAAGTGCTAAGTAACTGAACTCCAGTTTAATCACACTATTGCCACATGCATATTAAATCACACTATTATAAAACAAACAAATCTCAAGTTCAAATTATGCAAACTTACAAATCAACGAAGTCCTACAAAAAAATTTTAAAATATTAACCCAGGAAAAAAAGTACTTTACACTCGACAGAACAAGTTAACACGATTACACGCACATTAAATTGCCCACATATAGCCCGCAAAACCAACTGTCATAAAAACCACAAGATTTACAATCAAAATCAAAAACTAACCAACCATCCAGAAATCTAAAAACCAATATAAACACGATAACACACTTCTCCTTCATCGGCTCTCAAGAGCAAAACATAATTATTGAAACGCACAATCACCTAAGACGCAACGAAACGCAGGTAAACCATATTATTTACAAACACAAGCAAGGAACGAATTATCAGCTTCAGATCACTACAACACAACACGTAAATATTATCCGCACACCAAGAAATAAAATATTAACACGCGAAACAACAACTTACCAAAATTGCAGTGTATTCCGTAGAAAAACTAGCTCACTTATAATATATTCACACCCAAATTACATGCAAGTCTAAAGCATCGCATCCCGCAATCCGTCACAAGAAAGTCATCACCCGTCTGTAGCAAAAACCTACCGCATTTATACACAAGTTGATACCATATCACACGTTTAGATTCATAAAGTAATTTAAAACACACTGCATTGCAATACCGCTTTAAGAACAACGCGACCGGGATCTCACAAACGCATTCCTATTGTAATTCATCGTACGCAGCAATTCTACAAAAACGTTTTCCGCATCGACCCGACCGCGCCCTGTCGCGCCTGCCCTCCAAGAGTATTTCACTTCAGAGAATAATAAAGGGGGAAAAAAATATACGAACCAAAATTCCTGTATATATATATATATATATATATATATATATATATATATATATATATATATATATATATATGTGTGTGTGTGTGTGTGTGTGTGTGTGTGTGTGTGTGTGTGTGTGTGTGTGTGTGTGTGTGTGTGTGTGTGTTAAATGAAGCGTTTTTTGTTAAACAATATTATCAAGAAACTCGATGGCTGCTCTCTGCCTCGCATTTCCAGTCACTCAACTCATACCGGCTGCATACTCAGAACTGTTCCCTCTCGTGTCGGAACAATTTTCCGACTACCCCCTCCCCCCCCTCCCCATCGTACAACGCTCGAACTGTGTTGACACGACCTGCATACCGCACGACGAAGACATGTCGGAGCCCCAGGCGGCCAGCTCGCTGAGAAAGGAATTATATAATATTTCAGTGCTACTAAAAACGGAATAAAATCATACATAGTCCCAATTACATTCGAATCATCACGTCTCAAACAAATTACATTTACTCCGTAAATAATATTTCAACTTCAGCAAACATAATATTCGAAATTACATCTTAAAACGGAAAACTTTACACCCTTTCAATGAATTATCCCGCACCCACGAACCGGATGTAGACTGTTAACATTTATAATTAGTGATAGAAGCGCATTTATTAAAAATATTATGTTGGCTCTGATAATTAAAAAAAAAAAACTGTTTACACACTTAACATTCTTCAAACAGTCGTCAAACATTTTGGTAGCTAACACGTTTCGATAAGCATTTTAAACGTATATATTCATCCTAGAAAACATGTTCTTGAATGTAGAATTCTCTACGAAACTTTAGATAATAACACAAAGTCCGTATACGTGAGAATAAAAATGATTCGTAATAACTTCCTTTCACAAACTCTAAATATTCCCATTTTTTTTTCTTTTTATATAAGTAGACAAATGTACGTCTCTTTTATTTAAAAATATTACATTTCGACAAAATATCAACGAAAGAACGTGTGTCCATCGGAAATTAAATCGCTAGGTATTTGTATTAGAGCAAAATTAACAATATTTCAATTAAAATTCGTATTTTCAGCATTTCGATCATGAAATTATGCCGATAGGATACTGTAAAATGTAAAAATAACAATGTTTCAATAACAAACAGTATTGTAGGTATTTCGAACATGAAATTAAAACGATAGGAATTTGTATCGAATTGTAAAGTGACAAAATTTACGACATTTCAACAAAAAGCCGTATTTTGAACAAAATAACAGACACGATTCTGAAAATATGTTAAACGAACATATATTATCTAAAATATTAACTGATAAAGTACGTTTTCTGCATCTAGATATCTCTGCAAGACGACTTGCATTAGCTATATCCAAAGTTTCATGTGCGTGAAAATACAGTAGGGTTTTATACAATTCCTTTGATAAATTCTATAATCCAAGACTTTCGGATATACAGTCGTATTAAACAGGAATGTGTATATTAGGACAAATATAAAGCTATTTTCTTTTTAAAAAAAAAAAACTACATTTCGACAAAATATTAATGAAGAACTACGTTTCCAGCCCGAAAGGAGTTGTAAAATGACAAAATCAACGATGTTTCAAAAATTTCTTGAAAAGACCGCATTTTAACCAAAATCAAAGGAAAACTACAGACATTTTGAATGCGAATACTGTACAAGTAGGGTAATAATCTTCGATTTCCAACAAATTACTTATATCTTATATAATTTATAAGCCAACATAGTGATTTATTAAACAAAATTTACTGGAAAAAAGAAATTCGTATTACATATATACGTGTCAAACAAAACATATTTTAAACACTATTGAAATTCATAGCTGTAACCAAACAAAGGCTGAATCGTTACCTACTCTCCGAATACGTTCTACAAAACAGATTAGCCTGCAACTAACACACTCTTTTAAATAATAATTTCCAACACAACATAAATATACATAATCGTTCATTCATATCGCCATACTACATAACGTAGTTGGTTTTCAGTTTGGAGATCCTCAGTTCGAATCCCGAGTAAGGCAGCGATGATATAAACTTTCCCTTCTAAGGTTTCAAATCTAATATACTACGTTATAGACATTACATAATACTATAACATTCTTTCACGGAATAATGCACGAACCACATAATGTATGATAACTAAATATAATTAAATGCTTTTAAAAACAGAAATCCATACGTAAAAATTACAAAGTGTTTAATAAATGTGTCAAAGCGTAGTACTAAATTATAATGCAAGACACTCGGGTTTACTATATGTATTTACCCATCTTTAACAATATTTAGCAATCACCTGGAGCACTTTGGTCAGTGGGAGGCGTAGTGCCATAAGATTAACCTAGGGAGCGGTCTTAGACATGAGGATACCCAACTAACGATATCTATATTTGGAGTAAAGGATACTAGATGATGCTAAATCGCAATCCCATAATATTAAATTGGGAAAGATAGGTTCGTTATGACTCAATTGGACAACACTGACACATGTCGTGATAAGTCAACTGCAAATAATACTCCCCTAAGATTAACCTAAACACTTCCGTACAACCTCCTGTTCCTCCTCCTCCTCCACCACCACAATATGCCCCACCTGCTCCACAATCTGTCCCAAATACATCTCAATATATGTCTTAAAAATTATTTGTCAATAGTGGAACTCGAACCCAAACTCCCATACAGGGAACCAGAGTTTAAATCCAACGTCTTTAACCGCTCGAACAAACTGATAGTTGCAGAAATTTTTTTATTATAATAAAATTGTTAACCTTTTCCTTGGCTGACATCATAGGATAACATCATAGAATGACGTCATAGGTTCTTAACATTATGTTGGAAATCTACGGTATAAAACAAAGCAAACATAATTTGTAGCAAAACTTTAATCTCGTAGAAAAAATCGTAAAACCTTTACGATTGGAAGCACTCTGATATATATATATATATATATATATATATATATATATATATTCCTATCTTATAGATAATTATATGTATATATTTCTAAGTGTTTCCTTTTGGGTGAATGTGTCTTTGGGTTTTCTCACACAGGGTAATATCGTTGTATTCTTCTCTATACCACAAAGATATTTGATTGAACTGAAATTAAATTATCGTTATGAAACCATTTTACGGAGAGTTTCAAAATAAAGGTATGGTATCAAATTAAAATTTAAAAAATGTGAATTGTTGAAATCACTAAAGAAAACAAAAAATTATGAATATAAAATTTAAAAAGTATTTAACCCCTTACCAGCGGTGGCGTAGCCAGGATTTCGATTTTACGGAGGAGAGGGCAGTAAATCTTCACAAATGGTAAAATTAACTGTGGCAGATTAAAATATTGCCAATCATGTGGAACAGGGAATAAAAATTATACGGTCACTTATCATACATAGATTATATTCGTTAGATTTCAAGTAGTTTCGCAAATTTTTTCGTGGAATACCTAGGGTGAAAATTTTCGTACTTCTGTAGGAAAATAGTAATTGACCATAACGAAGTACAACCAGCAATATATAAAGGTAACATATCCTATTGAATAAATAGCACACTGTTGTAAGCATATTTATTTACCGATAAATATTCTTAAATCACTTTGTTACCCATTACATCTAAATATACAAAGTTTTTCTGTTGGTTAATTTTTTGCGAAAATCTCAATCAGTTACTCTTAATTTTATTTAATGCTACAATATGTTGACAATGCAAAAAATGGCCTATGTGGCTTTAATTGTGCTGTGTTTTCCGATACGCAACAATTAAGAACATTTAAACTGTCGTTTAAATGTGATAAAAAATGATTACACCTTCTGTTACCTTACGAGGTTGCGGCTATAGACTCTTCCCTATAAAATAAAAGAAATAAAGGTGTGGAATTCAAGACTGATATTTTTGTTATAGTGTTTTCTTCGAATCATACCTCATTCAATCTTAAGAAGGAAAAACTTTAAAAAATAATTATATGTCATTAATAATTTACTTTAATGTGCAATTAGGACGAAACATTTACACTACTTAACGCAAAATTTTACCACACAGAACAAAATATAACTTGTAAGAAAGAAAAGTGACTGCAATTTGTTTTTAACCTACCAATGTGATCTAATTATTTCTAAGAAACAAATGACTATGTCGATGTCACCCATTTTTTTCAGAAAATTTCCCGATGCAGTTGCACGACTAGTGCTTTGGCGACGTGTTATTAACAAGTTGCAAATTTTTAAAAAGTGATGAAATCTGTCACATTGTACAATTCATTGGTCCCGTACTTTGCAGAATTAAGTCATTAATTTTTTTACTCAAATATTGAAACATGCACAACACTCAATATGTGTGCTGCAGTGTCATTGCGCCGATTCTTAATGGGGGAATAATTTTTATGGTAGTGTTGTTGATTAATGTTCTTATTTGCATATAAAAATTGCTAATTAAATGCATGGTGACATGTGAGTGCTGAACAAATTATTGCACTCATCAGCCACGTTGCGATTATACTTACTGCTGAAGAAAAGAAACTAATTTTAAGTGACTTTTTCAAAACCTGTCGTCACCACGGGAAATAGAGACTGAATGGCAGTTTGCTGGTCCTAGTTACTGTGAATTAGTCTCTATACAAACTAGGAATCACTTGCTTTAACAGCTTAAAAGATTTTGTACCTAAAAATACTTGCATGCAATTAATTATGTAGCTTCAATGAGCCTCTTTAATACATAACCGAAACATACAACCTTATTTACAGTAGCACAGAGGAATATTTATGTAATTTGTATTGCATCAGTATGGAATCC
This sequence comes from Dryococelus australis, assembly GCA_029891345.1. Classification (NCBI taxonomy): domain Eukaryota; kingdom Metazoa; phylum Arthropoda; class Insecta; order Phasmatodea; family Phasmatidae; genus Dryococelus; species Dryococelus australis. The sequence continues at coordinate 68,000,742 of CM057002.1, read as the reverse complement.
ATAAACATGTATTGTTTTTTTAATGTCAATTAATTCATAGTATTGTGATAACTTGCGTGCGGTCGAGAGACAATATTTTTTATTTTTTATTATGTTTAAACAAAGGAGAACGGCTTTAGTGCAAAATTGCAGACATTGGCACTCTTTGATCTCTTATACCTGACACAGAACTTCTTGGCCGTTTATCATCAGCCTATCGGCGAGAATTGCCAAGCACTGTTGCCGCATATATCAAGCGTCCATCGCGTTATAATACAGGTCGTGAAATCTGAATTGTATAATACAAATTACAAATCAATACATAATGAAGCCTTCGAATATAGTAGAAACAATAAAACATAAACGTTTTATATTGGTGAGTTTATATTGTTTAGGAAACTGTCAGTGCAGACAAATTGCTAAATTTCTTTTTTATTTGTTGAGCTGACGTATTTGGCTTAACGTGAAAGTACCTCAGAAGAAAAACACCCAGAGATATAGTTCTGGTTGTGCACAGCACAAAAATATCCTGCCAAGAATTGGCAAAGCTGTACTGACAGTTGCTGGCAGGCACAGCTGTTCTAGTCATTCAAAATCCCGGGACAAGACAGTTATGGTTTAAATGCATCTGGATTTCTTATGTTGTTGTTTTAGACATCTTCCGGAAAAAATTTAAAAATCTACGAAATTCTGCTGAACCACCCCTAGTCATAGAGATTATTATCCATCAAAGGCAAGCCAGTTTAAAATTTAAATTATGTTAAAAACACAGAACTGTTGGTAAACGAAATATTGTAACGAATTATTACAAAGCTCCGCAAAAAGTTAAATCCAATACTGGTAAAATAAAATTCGCTGGTCGTTTCTTTGTTTAGTGATTTATATGTGTTACTTATAGTTATAGATATTTGTAACAAAACTTTCATGGTTGACAATAAAGTTTCCCTTAGTATGACACTCTCAGTCCCACCGCTAAAACACTTAAGTCACATAACATTGTAGCAGTAAAGAATAGCCGATTGAAATACAACGGCATCTGGTGTCGGATTCAGGGTATCCGCCATGTTGTTACGTCACCCGGCCGCCATATTGATGTCATTGATATTTTACAATTAACTCATGTGACATTTGACCTTGACCTCAACCCCGAGGACCTTTCACGCCAAAAAACACAAAAAACCCTTTAAAAATTCTAAAAAAATCCTCAAATAATTCCAACACATTTCAAGAATTTAAAAAAATCCACAAATAATTGTTATAAAAATTATTAAAAATTGTTTTTAAAATATTTAAAATTTATTTAAAGGATCGTTAGCAATGGCCCATTTTTTTTTTTTTTTTTTTTTTTTTTTTTTTTTGGAAAAGGTGACAGGGATCAGCGAATCTAGTGACCTTGGAGCCAGGTGACCGGAATCAGGACAATTGACCTTTAACCTTGAAAATGTAAAAACTCCCAAAAAATTACAAAAAAATCTAAAAAATCCTAAAAATTTAATTATTGAAACTATTTAAATATTATTTAAAACATACAATTTTTTTTTAAATCAAACATTTCCGAAGGTTCCCCAAGTACCACCATTAGTCACATTCGTTCCATCGCCAGCAGACGACTGACTTCCTCACCCCCACTCCCCTCATCTATACCCATTCCCGCTATCCTGATTTTTTCGTTCGGTGGTGGCCTATCGTGATGCTGCATTGTTCAGAACAAAGTCCATGTTGCGCATCGACCAATGACGAAGCGTGGTGGGAACCTTCTGTAGTTCTGGGCACTTTTATTGCAAGGTTTAAATACAGTTCACCGAGGAAACAATGAAATATACCGAGGTACCTTAATATATACATACTTTTTTTTAAAGTGAAATTATTACGTAAAAAGTTTTACCTTTCAGCTTTTGGAGGCAGGATTATATAATTTTATTTTAAAATTGAGTTAATTTATTTAACTTGCGACCCACACACACGCCGCACATAGGACCGCAATAAGCACAGCAATCACAATCACCAACGCTCTTAGCACCGCAATCAGCGTGACAATCACAATCAGCACTGTAATTACAATCAGCACTGCAATCACAATCACAATCCGCCGCCACCACCGCCGCCACCGCAATCCCAATCCCAATCCCAATATTTACAACAATTTTTAGCTGCTCCCCCTCACGTGGTTGGCTGGACGGTGTATGCACAATTTATTAATGGTGCAGTACAATTGCTTCAAAGTCAATAAGATGACATCAGGCTTGCATACTCGTATATTATAAGCAGTAGGGAGGTACAATGACAGTCCTAATTTGACAGCAGCTAACATGAACGGTGGGTCGTCTTGGCTAGCTTCTGCCTCTTCGCGTTGATATTTTCTCGAGTTTTTCCTTTCAAGGTCATTCTATGTCATAGGGTCAAGGTCGAGTTAGTCTGCATCTAATATGGCGGTGGTAGTCTGTAATGTATTATTGTTGTTGACTTTTATGTATTTTTTCTCAAGTTTTTTATTTTCACGATCATTCAAGGTCACAGGGTCAAGGTAGAGGAAATCTGCATCTCAAATGGCTGTAGCAGTCTTTAATGCATTATGCTTGTTGACTTTTATGCATTTTTCTCGAGTTTTGGTTTTCAAGGTCATGGGGTTAAGGTCATAAGCTACCAATATGTCAGATGGGTGATTTCTACCAAGATGGGGGTCGCCTAACAAGATGGTGGTTGCCTACCAAGATAGTCGTCACCTACCAAAATGGTGGTCACCTACTAAAATGGCGGTCGCCTACCAAGATGGTGGCCTCCAGTAATGTATAAACAAATAACGAACGAAAAATCAAGATGGCGAAATGAGTATAGGTGAGGGGAATGGGGTTGAGGGAGTCAGTCGCCTGCTGGGGATGGAACGAAAGTTACTAATGGTGGTGCTGGGGGGACCTTTCGAAATGTAAGTTTTAAAAAAATTATAAATTGTAAAATGATATTAGTAGTTTTTAAATACTTCTAAATAACAATTATACAAATAACTGGTTTTTTTTTTTTTATATATATATATTTAAAAAAAATTTGGTATTATTATTTTTGCATTTTCGAGGTAAATGGTCGTGATCCCGGTCACCTAGCTGCTCCAAGGTCACCGGAGTCGCTGATCCCTGTCATATTTTCTGGAAAAAAATGGGTCAAATCTGAGGATCCTTATAATAAATTTTTAATAATGTTGTATAAATTTTTGGAATATTATAATAAAACTTGGATTATTTTTTTATTATTTGGAATTTTTTGGAATTTTCTGATGATCTTTTGGGGTTTTTTTTTTTTTTGTGTTGACACCCACGAAATTAAAGTTTGTATGCGTACAATTAACTTATATTATTTTTCCTGTTCTTATTGCTACACATGATGTCATGCAAGAGTCAATGTAATATTTTTCACACATGTCACATATGATTTCATCTGCCTATGTAAATTTTATTTATTTATATTAATTTTATTTTCATTAATTTTATTTTCATTAATTTTATTTTTCTTAACACGTAAGATTTTTAAAACTTAGATGTATGGTGAAAATAATATTTGTGTAATTTTGATAGGCTAGTTAATTTTTCATTGTGTATTTATTATAATATAATTAATATTTATTTTCGGTGTGATCTCAATTTTGCAAGTCTTTCTACTTTTTATTGTATTATATCTCAGTTCCGAGATAACATATTCTTTGGTTTTTATTCATTTAGGTCTTTAGAAGTTGTTCATGTGGGTTGTTTGAATAGTTTTTATCCCCATTAGCCCGGAGATTTAAATCCTGATTGTTGATTGGCTCGCGCTATAGGCCCACTTAAGCTAACGTCAGCCTGCTGAGACTAACACTCTCTTCGCTAGCAGCCTCCAACGACTTCAGACGTAGGGCCGGGCCTCCCGTCTGAAGTGGACGAAGAGGTAGGACATTAAATTACTGTTAGGGTCTGTATACATGTCCCTGAACCAACTTCTAAGTTAATTTGTAACCAGAAATGGAGCTTGTGTCAATGGTCGCCCATTCGTGAGGTTAAGTGGTCAGGAGTTAGATAGTTTCAACACGCCGTCTACTTACGTGTAGAGAGGAGCTCCACGTATCTCCACCTTAATACTTCTACGCCAAATCCTGCAAGAGCATCCTACCTTCAATCAGCTTGGTGATTAAAAGATAAATCCTACAAAAAGATCTGACATTTTCATCTGGACCTAATTTTATTTACAGATTGATTCAGCTCGATGTCCGTTAGCATCAGTTCACAAGCGACGTCATCTTGACTTTTATAAGTACGTAAATTTGCAGCACACATACGCCCACTGCAAAACCTGTGATAAGAGTCGTTGCTACCAGATCTAGACTGTTTAGTGATAGCACAATTTATTTTAACGTAATATTTACTACAGGGAACAGTTGAATTAATTTAACCTTGTAACCAGTATATTCAGACTCTGGCAAGTTATGTCACGTAACCGTAAAAGGGTTCAAGTAGGCTAGGCATGGCCACTTTTAGCGTTGTTAGGATAGTGGGTTGTCTTTATTGCTTTTCTCATATTACCATCAGGGTTTTTAAATATATCTGATCTAAACAATTACAATGCAAAAGGAAATGAAAAGTTAAATAAATAAAATATATTCAAAGGGCGAGGGCGTATCTGTTTTGTCGTTTTCTCTACTGTAGTGTCAAGTTAACCTATTTCTTACCCAGTATCTTGCATACGGGCAGATTTTTCAATTGTCTGCCTTATTTTGAAGCACGTACTCAAATGTTAGTTTCTAGAGGGTGATAATGGTAATAAATTTTTTTCACCTACCGGCCCAGGACTGCACCAGGTAATTATACAGAGGCAGTCTAGGCAAGATTACATCCTTTCCCACTGATGTATTTCAAGTCAGCTGTGCAGCCTGGTTACTCAAGTGCTATATGTGTTTGTTCCATTTTTACATATGCAAATTCTACATTTGAAAATAATAAGACAATATTTCATATTGGCTATCCGAACGAGAAGGGCTTGTGTGTTTTATTCACAGCTCCCTACTCACTATATTACATATTTATATGAAATATAAGCGATATTTCATATTGGCGCCAATAACGTGTTGGCTGAATAATGTTGGAAGATAAGAGTGGATCTAGTAAATGAGTAAGCGAACAAGAACACATTACGACCTACTTACACTTACACCCATAAACTACAGGGCTTTGCATTATACTATTGAAATGGAGGAAACAGTAGAGATTAGACAGGAAATGTCACTGACCAGCCAGGTTGTTAACACTGCATCTGCGTCAGACACTGAAGTAAACACTGAACCGCAAACACCTCCAGGGGCAGCGGCGAGTGTTACATGTCCTACGGACACCACACAACTTTTTGCTATGTTAATGAAAATGATGCAGGCGCAGGCTACATAAATGCAAAATGTGCAAACACAGTTGCAGGAACAAATTGTGCAAATGCAATCGCAGTTGCAGGAACAAAGCGTGCAAATGCAAACTCAGTCGCAGGAACAAAGTGTGCAAATGCAAACGCAGTCGCAGGAACAAAGTGTGCAAATGCAAACGCAGTTGCAGGAACAAAGTGTGCAAACACAAACGCAGTTGCAGGAACAAAGTGTGCAAATGCAAACTCAGTTGCAGGCTCAAACCGCACAGGTTACTCAGCTGCAATCCCAGTTGCAAATCCACAGCGATCTGGTAGAGCGACAAGTAGCTGAATAAAGGAGGACGTGAACCCTAACCTTTGTCAGGTTACAGCAGATTTCGTTACAATCCGTCAGAATGTAGCAGAGGCCAGGGAGAAGCTAGAATAATTGAATGCTAACTGCACTGCGCAGGCCTGCGAAGTAGAACGCTGCCTGAATGAAATCGAACAACGGCCAGTTCCTTCAGCTGATTGCACCGTATGAAGCCGTGACTAGTAAATTTGAATCAGTAAACATATGTATAGAGACCCACTTAGCTCAGGTAGCGGGAGCATTCGAGCATAGATTTTCCAGTGTGCATGAAATGGTAGATCAATTGACACAAGTAATTCCAGGCATACAAAGCCTGTAATTAGTTGCCAACGAAATCTCCAGGGAGGAAATTCAGCTACGGAATTCCAGCGCCACACAACCGGAAATAGCTAATCCAATGCCCAGTGCACCTGCCGCTGCAACTACTTCAAATGTTCAGGCCCTGGCGACACCGCTCTCAACATTATTACATCATCCTTCCAAGTTGTGGGTAGAGCAACTGCCAGAGGGACGCCTAGGAGAAAACCCTATAAATATTCTCTTTAAGTTCGAAGAGTACGCTTAATTATTTGGCCTGACAGACAGCGATATATTGAACTGCCTTAATTTATCCCTCACATCAACAACATATTACTGGTGGTGGTGGCACGCAACAGTATTACCAATTTTTCAGAAATCAAAACAAAATTTGTGGAACATTTCTGGAGCACAAAAGTTCAGGGGAACTTAAGAGCCAAACTACACACAGAAAAGTTTTTTTCCTGGAAAGGGCAGAAGCCTAAAAGCCACCTATTTGATTTGTAAGAGAGATCTAGGCATCTAACCCCTCCGTTGAGCAATGAATAATTCATTGCAATGGTTTTAAACCAATTGACGCACTCTTACCAGGCGCATTGGACTGGTCATAGAGATAATGATTTAGTGACTTTTCAAGAAAGTTTATTTGCCTTCGGCCAAATAGACCGTTTGCAACGAACACACGGCGGCAGAGAAGGTGAGAAAGCTGCGCCTGTAGAACGAGCCCCGCCCCTTTATCAAGGCCGCCCGCAACAACTTCTCAGGAGTAATGGCGCACATGGTCAGCATCCGAGGGTGCAGTCTTATCAAGTAGACTATTATGAGCCCTATCATATAAACCAATATTCCAGTCAAAGGAATGGGGAACATGCATTCCGGGGACAGAAGTATTATTCCGGGCGAAATGCAAGCGGAATAGGCGCTTTCGAGACCGCCAGGGAAGCAATAATAGCTCGGAACAGGAAAGGCAACGAGAGGAACGTATCACACAGTTTCCTGGGGCATCCGAACCATCGCAATTGGCGAGAGGTCGTTGAACACAGCCACGTGTTACTGCCAAGCCCACAGAAGCAGGCACTTCCCAGCAATGTAAACAAGGAAGCACGACGCAGAGGAGATGTGTAAACACACTACAGTTGGTGTATTCGCCACCTAACACACAAGCGGTGTTCAGTTCTATGCAAGCAGGCTGTAGGGAGCAGCCAAGATTAGGCTATTTTGATAATCAGAGGTCACTCGAACCGCGCGTATCAGTATTTACGCCCAATCAACCGCCTCACGGCTGGCAACCGCCTTGCGGAGCTGGTCAAGACCCAGCTAATTACCATACGTTAAACTAAGATCGCTGGCTCGAGTTGTTAGTAAACCTATCAAGGGGTCAGACTGTGTGATTATCAGATCAACTGAAATGAAAGCCGAGCATAATAAACATACAGACGTGGTTGTAAACACGTTCGTTTTGGGAGAAACAGACAGGGAATTTCCATTGCACGACAAAGCTGATGATACTTCTTATATTTAAGAGACTTTAGCCCTGAATTACGATTGGTCGTTTGTGGATTATTAGTACCGTGTTTACTCGGCAGTGGTGCGGAGGTTTCATGTGTTTCAGAAACATTCGTGGATGCAATTTTGACCACAGGCTTCAAGTTACCAATTGTTCGGGTACCAAGGCTACGTATTATTGGAGCGACGGCGAAATCAAGTCCAATAGTCAGTAAAAAAGTGTTGTTGACTATTGGGGGATTAGGCAACACTAAAGAGATTTTGGCATTAGTGATAAATTTCTCGGAATGGAATTCTTAACCCGCCATAAAATTTGTTTAGATTTTGGGGGCTGCATGGTACGAACCGCCGGTAAGGAATCAAGCAGTGTAACCACACCAGACTGCTGGACGTGGTCGGACAAAGTAGTACGCCAGCTACAAATTGAAAAATGTCCAACAGGTAAGTCCCCAACCACGAATACTTTCGCTAAGTCGGAAGAAATTTTTATTGCACTGGAAGAAGTAACAGCTGTTGGCTATGATCAGAAGTGCGTACTAGAGCAGCTATTGTTTTCGCACCAGCAAGTTTTTTTTTCGTAAAAGCCAGGCCGCAACAAGTTGTTTAAAGCTAAAATTAAAGTAGAGCCAAAAAGTATGTTTCATTGCAAGAGCTACCCGATACCTGCAAAATATACGCATGAAGCAGAGGCCTGTCTAAACAATATGTTACTGTGGGAAATTATCCAGAGCTCGTCAAGTTCGTTCTGCAACCCAATGGTTTGCGTCAAAAGGAAAGACGGTTCAGTCAGGTTATGTTTGGACGCACGCAAGCTGAATAGCTTAACAATAAAGTCGCATGAAAGTCCTAGGCCTACCGAGGAGTTATTACGTTCGTGCAGTGGCGTAAAATACCTGACTACAATAGACCTCACACACGGCTACTGGCAGGTATCTCTCACGGAGAAATCCCAGCAATATGCCGCATTTTTGTTCCGTAATCAACAGTTCTGTTTTAGAGTCCTGCCTTACAGGTTATGTAATGTAGTCGCCCAATTCAATCGCTGTATGAGCATTACACTAGTTGAAGAGAGTGCGCAGTTCGCGCGATGCTACGTAGACGATATACTTATTGCGTCAAACACTTTCGAGCAGCACATGGAGCATTTAAATTTAGTCCTTCACAAGTTAGCAGAGGCAGGAATGACGGTCAAGCTTAATAAGACGTTTTTCTGTAGGGAAGAAGTACCATTCCTGGGACATATCCTTACGCCGGAGGGAACAAGAACTGCTCCGGATAAGCTGGCTACAATTACAAATTTTCCCGCGCCCAGAAATGTCAAGCAGCTCAGAGCCTTTCTTGGTGTCATGGGATTTTATCGAAATTATTCCGAAAAGATAGCGGAAGTGTGCATACCTTTGTTCGAACTTTTACGTAAAGATATAATGTGGACCTGGACATAAGATCAGCAGAAGGCGTTTGAGGCTGTAAAAGTGCTATATCTGTCAGATCATGTGATAAATCATCCTGTCCAGAACGCCACTTTTTACCTCTACACGAACGCCTCTAGTTACGCCCTTGGAGCAAAACTGGCACAGCTGGGTGAGGACAGAACAGAGAAAACTGTAGCAATGGCCAGTAGGACATTAAACAAGGCCGAAAAGAATTATACCGTAACGGAAAATGAGATGCTGAGTGTTGTGTGGGCACTAGAGCACTTTCGAAATTTATTGCTTGGGGAAAGAATAGTGTTGCAAATGGACCACCAAACGCTACTCAGCCTTAGAACTGGCAAAATATTTAGTAGCAGACTGACCCGATGGTCATTGTTAATCCAGGAATTCGACCTTGGATTTCAGCATATTAAGGGCTCAGATAACGTAGTGGCGGATTATCTCAGCCGCATCTCCGACGAGGAAACAGAATGTAAAAATAAACGGCCAAATGAATTTTCCGTAGCTCCGGCCGGGAGGCAACTGGAATCGTCAGCTGTTTTTGAGGAGCAGAGAAACGATAAATTTTGCAGTACAGTGATAGGGAAATTACAGAGCGCACCGAGTACACACCCGATACATAATTCGTTTTGTTGTAATGCAGAAGGGGTGGCTTTCCAGCACATCTTACGTAAGAAAGAATTTGAGGACGAATGGAAGCTGGTCGTTCCTTCAAGTCTACAATCAAGATTGATTATCGACACCCACGAACTAATTGGTTACGTTGGAATTAGCAAAACATATGAGGCCCTTAGAAGGTAATTTTTTTGGAATAAAATGCTGAAATCCGTAACCTCTAACGTAAGAACGTGTGACCTTTGTCAGAAATGTAAACACCCGCAGCAAAATTTATTGGGAGAAATACAGCCAATTTTGCCCGACAATCATTTTGATTTGGTTTCTGTGGATCTGTACGGTCCCCTTCCACGCTCCAAAGCCGGCGTACTTAATATATTTGTTATAATGGACGTATTCTCAACTTTCACAAAACTTTATGCCATAGTACAAGCAAATGCAAGGACCGTCTTAAGCAAACTATATTTATTTGTAGAGGAAGTGGGTAAGCCGAGATGTGTTTTATCGGATAGAGGCTCGTGATTCACGTGACGTATTTGGCAAGAAGGATTAAGAGCCCATGCAATTATACCCACTACAACTACATCGAGACACCCACAATCGAGCCCCGTCGAGAGGATTATGCGCAGCCTAGGTAATATATTGCGTATATATTTCCACACCGCACAACAGGGATGGCGAGACAAAGTGCCGCTTATGGAGTATATTTTAAATCACACAGTACATGAGGCCACGAGTCTGACGCCTTTGGAGGCGATTACTGGAAAACGATCAGCGATTTATGACCCGGAATTATTACCAGATATTCCGAGGATTTTGACTGAAACGTCCTTTAATGCACAAGAGATACGCGAAGGACTGATAACAATTGTACGCCGGAGATTGCATATCGCAGCTGATAGAAGAGTGAGAAGCGCTAAGAAATCTGAAATTAGTATGTTGGAACCAGGTAAACTAGTATTGGTACGAACTAATCCTTTAGGTAAACACGGATTTTGTCGTCGCCAAGCTTTTTTCCTTTATATTTAGGACCGTTCGAGGTAAAGCTACAAGTTTATGCAAATTGTTATGGGCTGGTTATGCCAGGCACTGATAGTATTCTAGGAAGATATAACCTAACTGCTCTACGTGTTTACTATCCCAGCGAAACTATGAAACCCACGAGAGCACAGAATGGCAACGTCTAGTAAAGTAGATAGAAGAGCATCTGTATGACGGTGATTTTTAAGGTGTTTAACTATGTGAAGCAGGGTAGAGGATGTCTTGTTTACTACGAAACGGCCAGGATGTGCTGTGTTGGCGCCCCTGGAAATGCCACGTTTATAATATTGAAGGGCCTCCCCAAATTAATTTTACTTATTTATTTTACGCCGGACACCGAGTACTGGGAAAGAATGCTACGCCTACGGATTGCTACTGTCGGATGGTGCATAAGTTATCAAGCATAGCCAGGAATTGGTTAAATTAATTACACGTCAAAAGCGCTGAGGAAATTCGCCTACTGCCCTACATTGCCTACCAGGGTTACGCAACCCGCAGTTAACTCACCTCGATCCAGCCAACAGCCGTATCTGAGGACCTGAAACAAGAGCAGACGGGGACACCCGGGATTTAACCACAAATAAAAGTTATTTTAATAACGCACCTAAAGACTGTGATTGAAGTTTTACGTACCGTAATTCCAGGTATTCCTGTGTGTATGCTGTTGTGGGCTAGTGTCTTCTCTGAAATAATCCATTAAAGCGGTGTTGTCAATTCCATGGTTGTTTACATCTGGTTGTCTATTTTAGCATCTTTGATGCCAGTCTCGTCGAAAGTCTGCTTTGTTGTACATAGTTAGAGATAAGTTTTGCTCTCAGAAATGGTTATGTAATGTTGTAATTGCTGATTGTTGTTCATTTATCGTTGTGCTAATGAGAAATGCTGTTATTGTTTATCTGGGATGCTTAAGTTTTCTTAGCACAACCCGCACGAATTGATTGTCACTACAGACATTTTCTTTAATATTCTCGTATGTTTTTATGTAAATAAAGTTTCCTTTTGTCCCCTAATAAGAATGATTAATGCATTTTTTATGGGAGTACAATAAGAGTAACACCATGTTGAGTAAGGACAGATTATAATTTTAATTGTGTCGTCAAGCATTTGATTGTTGCCAGACACTTTTTTTTTTCTAAACAACGCCTATTTTCACGTCTATTACTTGTTAAGAGTTTCAATTCCATTTTATCTGTGATAATATGGCTTTGAAACTGAGGGTTTTTATGCATACAATTAACTTATATTAATTTTACTGTTCTTATTGCTATACATATTGTCATGCAATAGTTAATGTAATATTTTTCACACATATCACTTATATGATTTCAACTGCCTATGTAAATTTTATTAATTTTTATTAATTTTATTTTTCTTAACAGGTAAGATTTTTAAGACTTAGATGTATGGTGAAAATAATATGTATGTGTAATTTCGATTGGCTAATTAATTTTTCATTCTGTATTTATTTTAATATAATTAATATTTATTTTCGGTGTGATCTCAATTTTGCAAGTCTCTCTACTTTTTATTGTATTATATCTCAGGTCTGAGATCACATATTCTTTGGTTTTTATTCATTTAGGTCGTTAGAAGTGGTTCATGTGGGTTGTTTGAATAGTTTTGATCCCCATTAGCCCGGAGATTTAAATCCTGATTGTTGATTGGCTCGCGTTATAGGCCCCCTTAAGCTAACGTCAGCCTGCAGAGACTAACGCTCTCTTCGCTAGTAGCCTCTAATGACGTCAGACGTGGTGTCTGAAGTGGGCGGAGAGGTAGGACTTTAAATTACTTTTAGGGTCTGTAGACATGTCCCTGAACCAACTTCTAAGTTAATTTGTAACCAGCAATGGAGCTTGTGTCAATGGTCCCCCATTCGTGAGGTTAAGTGGTCAGGAGTTAGATAGTTTAAACACGCCGTCTACTTACGTGTAGAGAGGAGGTCCACGTATCTCCACCTTAATACTTCTACGCCAAATCCTGCAAGAGCATCCTACCTTCAATCAGCTTGGCGATTAAATGATAAGTCCTACAAAAAGATCTGACATTTTCATCTGGACCTAATTTTATTTACAGATTGATTCAGCTCGATGTCCGTTAGCATCAGTTCACAAGCGACGTCATCTTGACTTTTATAAGTACGTAAATTTGCAGCACACATACGCCCACTGCAAAACCTGTGATAAGAGTAGTTGCTACCAGAGCTAGACTGTCTAGTAATAGCACAATTAATTTTAATGTAATATTTACTACAGAGAAGAGTTGAATTAATTTAACCTTGTAACCAGCATATTCAGACTCTGGCAAGTTATGTCACGTAACCGTAAAACGGTTCTAGTAGGCTAGGCATGGCCACTTTTAGCGTTGTTAGGATAGTGGGTTATCTTTATAGCTTTTCTCATATTGCCATCAGGGTTTTTTAAATATATCTGATCTAAACAATTACAATGCAAAAGGAAATGAAAAGTTAAATAAATAAAATATATTCAAAGGGCGAGGGCGTGTCTGTTTTGTCGTTTTCTCTACTGTAGTGTCATGTTAACCTATTTCTTACCCATTATCTTACATACGAGCAGATTTTTCAATTGTCTGCCTTATTTTGAAGCACGTACTCAAATGTTAGTTTCTAGAGGGTGATAATGGTAATAAATTTGTTCCCCTGCCGACCCAGGACTGCACCGGGTAATTATACATAGGCAGTCTAGGCAAGATTACATCCTTTCCCACTGATGTATTGCAAGTCAGCTGTGTAGCCTGGTTACTCAAGTGCTATATGTGTTGTTCCATTTTTACATATGCAAATTCTACATTTGAAAATAATAAGACAATATTTCATATTGGCTATCCCAACGAGAAGGGCTTGTGTGTTTTATTCACAGCTCCTTACTCACTATATTACATATTTATATGAAATATAAGCTATATTTCAAGGTTTTTTAGTGTTTTTGGGGTCATAGTTCATTGGGTCAATGTCAAGGTCAAAGATAACATGTGTCAGGGGTAAAATATCAATGACATCGAATATGGCGACTGGGTGACGTAACAACATTGCTGCTCCTCCGAATCCGATGTCAGCTGCCGTTGTCTTTCAATCGGCTATTCCCTACTACTCATTGCGAAACATGTCGATAAATATGTAGCCATTGTGGGAATGTGTTACTCATTTTCCGCCAGAATACGTGTGTGTGTGTGTGTGTGTGTGAAAGCATTGCTCAGTACGGAGCAGTTGTGTATATGGTGGTGAAAATGCGTACTGAATATCGACCAATTAATATTTTCCTCGTAGCCACAACTAATTTCAGGGAGGATGGAGGGAACGGGGAATTTATGTGCTGATTGATGAAGGTACAGGACATAATCCTAATTATTATAATAGTGTAAGTCACATATCACATTTGTTTTATTTACCGACAGTTTACTGTTAACGTACTCTGAATATGAAAGATAGGTTCATACTCACCAGTTAGATACGATAGCGATCTGTCGGATTCGACGTATTTACCCCACCATTTAAGGCTGTGTAGTGCAGCTACTTGACCTCTGTGCGAGGTATAAATCGCCCCACGTAGTCGGATACAAATTATGTAGCTCAGACACTGCGACGTGTGTACGTGTACTTTTAGTAGGCTCCTCTTACGGTGCCAGATGTAACAACTTCGTTGCGTAACACAAACGTGTAAGGATGAAGAAATGCAATGTCATGTAGAGACACAGAATACAAGAGTAGGAAATTATGCATGCGACAGATGAACACTCGCCAATAACGAAACAGAATTAAATTACTAAACAACAAGAAACACTACTAGGGTAAATATTTAATATTACTGGAAATAATTACTCAGCAAAGACGTTGCACGTAAAATATAGAATTTAAGTGACTTTATGATAGCCAAATTAATTCTGACAGACAGGAAATGTTTACAGACATGTTTCACCTATGATCTCAGGAACACTAGCCTCTCTCGTTACTGAAGTGATCCATTTTCTTTATGCTTGGCAATTGAAATTTCGGGCTTCCAGAAAAATGAATTAATTAATTTGTCTCTTTGCTCCAGACTAGCTCAGTGTTTTAAGCAAAATACTATTACTGCTAAGGTCTCCGTAGTTAAATTAAATAAGGTCAGTTCATCTTGAATAGAAAATTTCCTATCTGCTTCTTAATAAAATAGTTCGTTGACTTAGCTGATAATAATTATAAAAAAAAACCGAAGAATTCTTGTAGTTCTCGAAGTTCTTGGCTATCTCGTTGTCGGCTGTCGCATCCCCCTGGATGCGACAGCCTTCCTCTTTTTCGAGGCGGCCTGTATTCAGGTTCGAACTCGGGTCTTTACGATAAAAAGCTAAATTGAAACCCTGTGTACTAAACTCACGCGGGTTAGCATCCTGTCTTCATACAAAGATGGCAAGAAATTCCCTTCAAACACTTATTCAATAACGCCGTCTACGATTGACCTATCACGAGAATGCTAGCGGCAAAAATTACTCATCACATGACTAGTTACCATGGCAGCGGATCAATAGCTGCTAATATACTAGGGCCTTCTAAACACATTACAAAAATAACAGCCTGGAATGAAATATACTTAAATGTGTTTACGATAAAATAAAAATTAATGTTTTAAAGAGCAGTGAAATTACATACCATTTAACAAAATGCATGTACCAATGCTAAATGGTATTGCGTCTTGCCAGTACATAAACAAGTAAATAATTAAAATATGCATATGAGTAGTAGAAGAATTGTGTGTCGAGGACAAGAGGAAGGGTGAACGTAGCATCGGATATGTTTATAAACTGTCGTTCCGGTCCCCTGGCGGCTATTTTGCCCGCCTTGACCTTGAACTTTAACATTGACCCCGTAAGGGTTAAATGACCTTGAACACAAAATTTCTGAAAAAATTCTAAAAACCCTATATATATCCAAAACCTGCTTAAAACAATTAATTAAAAAAAAATTAAAAAATTTATTTTAAAAATAATGAAACTAAAATTTTGAATCTTTTATGTTTAGACGATACGGAGGACCAGAGCTGACTAGTCACCATGTTATGACGTCATCAACCACCATATTGAACCCAAGTGACCTTTGAACTTGATTTTTGACTTCGACCCTGGCGACCTTTGACCTTATAGCCAAGAAATCGCAAAAATTCTAAAATTGCCTAAATTATTCTAAAACAATTCCACGAATATATTTTTTAAACATTCATAAATTATAAGAAAATTTATAACAAATTTCATAAAAAATTTACTAAAAAATTTTATTTAAAAACTTACATTTACGAAGGTTCCCTCAGCACCATGTCTAGCAGACGACTGACCCTCGTCAATGTTTCTCATTGATAAATTAGTCGGTTCCCCTCCACTCCTTCCACCTATGTTTCTCATTGGTTGATTATTTGTGTTTGCTTCACCACCACCCCCCCTTGCAAATTGTTTTTTTTATTGTTTGAGTTCTCACTCACACTCGTTCGATCCGTAACCAATGTTTCTCATTGTATTAGCAATCCCCTCCCCTAACCTTTACTCATTCTGTCGAATGCACTCCAGCCGCCATATTGATTTTTTCGTTTTTCATTTGTTTACTTGTCCATCATCTAGGTGATGCTAGTGTGTTAATTAGCGATTTCGTCGCCAGATGAGCTGTCAATTTAGCCACCATGTTGGTTTTTCACCTTGACCTTACCGCAATGAAATTGAACTAAAAAAAATTGAGAAAAGTCACAGTCCATACAATTGTCCATTACTAGCTAGTCACGACAGGGGACCATACCGACTAATGATACAGGCCAACGACTGGCTCCACCCAAAACTAACTCCACCTGAGACTGGTCCCTGGCGAGACAGACTGCGTACAAGACTGGCTACTGACAAGACCAGTTACTGAAAAATTGACTAGACCAACCATACCATCCATCTACACAAACGATGATGGACAATCTCGAAAAAAAAGTTTCTGATAAGAGTCTCGTAGCTAACCTCTTCGCACAAAATCTTCGCGAAATCTTCGCAAAACATTTCTACCACAGCTGACCATACGAAAGGGTCATACTAACATACCAAGCTAACTGACCAGGCAAACCTACTAGTTGCGAAACATTCCTCAAAAATATTCCCCTCATTTCATTCATTCGCCATAGAGAACTCATCCATTTTAAACGACCCGAGGAAGACATAATACTTTAGATCAAACCATAGCCTTCCTCCTGCACATGATCACATCAACTTTATCTAAACATCCTCTCACCGTCGATTGTTTATATCCCTGAATTAATAAGTATTTTAGATAAGCAGGACACACATTACTATGCATATGTAAATTTAATTAATTTACTTCTTATATACGTTATATCTTTCTAATTATTTTCTCAGATGTATGCAGATCATCGGCAGTAACCAACAGTCTCATTTGATATAACCCCGATCCTTCAGTTCATTGATGATTGAACATTTCTCAACAATGCGATGAGATCCTCGTGTTTTACAGGTCAAGCAAATATCTGAGACTATTAACAAGTTAGTTCGGGTCTTCGGGAAATATGTAACGAGCGTTCTTGGCGCCTTCTGCCTTCTTCACGCCACTTGTCGAAGGTAACTTGTTGGTGAAATGTGTGGGAATGTCGAGGGTATCATCATCCTTCTCAACAGATACTTCATCGACATCGTCATAGTCATTTTCATCAGTGCTGTCTTCATGATCGTCTTCACCTCCTATTTCATCCTCGGTATTAAATATACTTAATTTTTGTAGGAGTCGCATGGTCATCATCATTATTTGAAGCCGACGAGCGTTTATTTTGAAGTTCATTAACTTCATGCAAACATCTTGCGAGTGTACAATCCGCACATACCGACTCTACCACGCCTCGTAGGTGTCTCACTCCGTCATTAACATTAACTGTCTCGTCATAACCGTGCGCGGAATCAGTACCTATCGATACAGCAGGGGGTATTGACATCACTTGCTGGCTCTCAAGATACGAATCCTTGCAGATCTCGGCATGGTTCTTCGATGTATCACCTTGCATAAACTGCATGTGCCCATTGTCGCAATACTTTATCATGTGAGTTCCATCGATGTCTGCGAACATATTATGATGTGTATTAACACGAGGTAATGAAGTCAATGTATGTTGTCTCGAGTCAAACAATGGTGCGTTACCCTTACACGTACCAGTATGTCTCAATTATCGCCTTTACCAAATGTTGCGCCGCACGTATCGCATGTTAGTATTCTGGAGGTCGGTTTCTTTGAACATTATGCAAGGTGATACATTGGAAAACACCTCATTGCGGACCATGCGGAGCTGATTGCGAAGCATGTGGTGCATGTAGTTTTGGTATGTGCGGTGAACCCTTCGTAGGCTACACATGATTCATGCGACTGAGCATTTAAAGTCGGAGGTGAAAACTCAATCGCAGAATAGGTACTAAGGACAATCGTGTGGTGATGATGTGCAAGTCGCGGCTCCATGATTGTTGAGGTCAAAGTCAGGCCTTCATATTCACAACTCACCTTCGTGATATGACAAGCGAGCGCTTCCGATTCGATGTCCACCTCACTGTGCCAGAACGTCATCTGGTTTTTAAATGTTAAAAATATGAGAGCACTGTTAGACAAAAACCCCATACTCCATATCCCCAGAATAAACCAGCCATATACATATTGACACCGTCCACGGCTCGTGTAACGAACAGCACTTGTCGACCCGCACGCCATATCTGAACGAGGTAAACAACATGACGGAGTAGAGCACTGGCCCTGCAGCGCACTGCCGAAGGCCACCATCACAACCACCACTACTTTATTCAGAGCAGCGACCAATAAATGTGCAAGGGGTATGTTTTAAATTAAAGCCTTTCTCACATTGCTATTGTGTTCAGAATTAACCCCGTACTAAAGAAGCATCCTGTAAATGAGTGTGGTAAAATCCCCCACGTAACATAAAGTAGTAACACCTTTATTAAGGGCGACACGCGTGAACACTCAGAACTTAGCAATCCCGGAATATTTTGAAAAACTGGCCAGAACATCGTGACCAGTGTATTAAAGTTAGTTAAAGCCAACAAACGAGCTAATTTAATGCAACAAACGTGTATTTTTCTTACATTGACATGCTGCCACTGTTGGTGTTACGCGGCACTCTCGAACAATGCAGACCAAAATTACTTTCATGTATTATTTCAATATTAATGTTAATTCGATGTTGCTCATATTAGCACTGTATGTTTCTTACATAATTTAAAGTGTAATGATGTTTGCAAATTCTTTTTAAAGCTCACTTAATATTAATTGACTACATTAATATTTTTTCTAAAAATTTCTGTGCCGTACCTGCTTTTATATATTTGTGTGCAAGTGTATTGATAAAAGTGCAAAGGTAAACGTGTCTCACACAGTTCTGTGTTTCAGATCATCCATTTTCATTTTCCCACAAGGGTATTTTAGTACTGGTACGGCGTCGATTACAAGGCGTCACCGACGCTATACCACAATCTTAGTCGTGGTTCAATGGGCATCAGGGTAGGTCGCGTCGACGCAGCTCGGGAGGTGAAGCAACTATGTACTTAATCATTTTCACTGTAATCACTCAATTTATCTCGAACGCTTTTGTAACTTCTTTCGTGCAACTCTGGAGTAAACCACCCTCCAGAGCAGACTCGATTTATTGAATAATCGCGGCTTTCTTAGAATCAACACATCTCTGCTTTCTTATTCTCGATTGTCGAGAATTTTTTAATTTACTGAACCCAATATTTTATTAATTATCAACCCCGTGTTGCAGACCACGTGCTTACGAGTGTTTCATGTATGTCTTCGACGTCAAGTGTATTTACGTATTGTTAAGGAGTGTTGGTGAGCCTCGGTATCCCAGTGCGTGTGCAAGTTTACATAATTTCAACGTATCCAATATGTTTACTGCTACGGCGTGCCGGGTAGCCAACATTTCCCACTCCAAGAATAATTTATCTGTTTAATAATTTTCACCGCTACCAACCACTATATAAGTAGACGCTAGGGATTACAGCGCCAGTTTGGCCCCGGGCTTTTCGACCACGGCACTCCTCAAGAGTCTCGCGTTAACCCGAGCGGATCCCCTTGGAGGTTAGCTGGCCCCCACAAAACTTTGTTATTCGTACTCGAGGCCCTGTGACGAACCTGTATAGTGCTGAATCGGCCCGCCCGTACTTGGGCTTCACAAACGCCGATCCCCGCTAGGCGTCAATATACAATATCTATGTAACACTATATTATTTTGATATGCGTGTATTTGAATATAGGACTATGAAATTATTTAAATTTATTGTATACATAATTATGTATATAATAAAAATAGAAATATAAAATTATTTTATATACTTCATACATAATTATGTAATAAATATAGAATCATAAAATTATTTAAATTTATTTTATACATAATTATTTATAAATATAAAAATATAAAATTATTTTAATTTACTTTATACATAATTATGTATACATAAATATAGGAATATAAAAACACTTAACTTACTTCATACATAACTATGTATATAAAAATGAAAATATGTAATTATTGTTCAGTTATTTTAGACACATATATATATATATATATATATAATTATATATATATATAATTATTAAAGGAAAATAAAATAATTTCTAATTTCTACAATTATATACTCAATTGCCTACAAGAAAATAGAAATAACACATTGTTATGTAAGTATCTGTGTGTTTTCTTATGCGGAAAACTAGTATCTACGTTTTCTCACAGTGCTCTCATATTTTTTACATTCTAAAAATGTTTAGTGCAGAAGGCCTTTTATGGACACAAGCTTTAATGTAAAATAATCGCATTTGAATACAAAAAATGCCAGTTGATGTTCTGACACAGTGAGGTGAACATCGATTTGGAAGCGACCTCTCGCCATACCATGCAGATTATTTGTGTATTCGAAGACCTGGCGTTGGCCTGAACAATTATGAACCGCGACCTGCGTCATCACCACATGATAGTCGTCAATGCCGATTCTGCGATTGAGTTTTCACCTCCGACTCGAAATGCTCAGTCACATGAGAGAATTATGTGTACAAAGTGTTCACCGTACACACCAAAATAACCCGACGAGTTAAGCCTACTGTGCATGAGGGCGCTCTGAGAAATCTAGAACATTGCGGACTGGCGGGACATGGACTGAACTGAGGTGGGACTGAGTGGACATGTAATACGCGTCTTATTGTAAATATTGGAACTGTCAAAAATGGACACATAATTTATAAAATAATTGAATGGATTGATATAATGTCTATTGGGATTGATTCTTAATTCTTTAATTTAATTTCCTTATTCGAGGTAAATTATAGATTATGTTAATTAATTCATTAATTGTAACCAGTAAGTGTGAGATGTTGAGTTGAAGGAATTTTCTTTGTAGTTATTGTAAATAAGATTAGGAAATTAAAATTAACTCTAATTTAATTAAGACCTCCAACCTTAAACGAACTTGGTTTAGCCCACTTAATTTCTTGGGAGAAATTGTAACAATATATTTGATTTGTAAATTGGTAGCAATTCCAGTTCTTCACGAAACTAACTCTTCCAAGGGAATACATTACATTCTAAAGAGCATTTTTTGTGAGAAGTGTCGCATTTTCAATTTGGCAATACACTACTAATGTAATGCTGGAACATTTCAATTAATTTAAGTTTACGTGCAAAGACAACAGCGACATTAGAATGTATATTTGCAGAAACAAAGCTCAGCATCAAACTTTTCATGGATTTATCCAACTTGGAAGGACACGAACAGAAATGACTCGTGCTTATTGTAGGTCAGTGTGTTAACATAATGATTTATTAATAGCGCATGAAGATAAGTAACGATGTCTTACGATTTAATACCAGATTGACTTCTTACAGCAAAAATATTGGATACACATCCACTTACGTAACAGCAAGGGGGAGGGTGGAGGCTAATGCCGTTTTGTCTTTGCCAAAATTTCAGGGAGCGGCGCTGATTGTGTGTATTTAAAGTTAAATATTTTACAGTTAATTTTAATAATCGAGCGTCTTATTAAATGTTTGTATATTTGAATACAAATTGTAGTTGCCGTCACTTTTCATGTTTAGGGTACGTACGTAGGGCTTAATGTCTCGTCGACAGCGAGGTCATAAAGAGACGGTGCAAGTTGCACAGAGAAGAGTGTTTAGAAAGGAATCGACTGAGCGCATTTACATCTTCCAGATATGTCATCAATTAAACATATTTGATTATACGTGTTTGTATATAGAATAACTCTTCTGAGTTAAAGAACATTTTTAAACAGGTGCTGATTATGCATATAAGCCTAAGAGAATATTAGTCCAAAATAAGTGAGACGTTCAGACCAGTTATTACTATAAAAAATTACTATAATAATTGATTACTATTTAAGCCAATCGCTTGGCTTGCCTAGAGCGTAAGCTACATAGCAGCGTATTTTAAATACTCTGTTTTAAAAACGAAACTATGTAATGTTTTCGCAAAATGTTACCTCAAGTATATTGCAAAATTTCTAATAACTCAATTAATTCTTCCCAGACAGCTTTGTCTGCTTCAAAACGTCACTTTCGAGCATTTCTTCATGGCCAAAAAAAAAAGAGTAATTTTCTCACTTCTAGTTTTTTTAAACATTGTAAAAGTGTGTATATCAAATATGTACGCCTATAGAAGGCCACTACTAGAATAAAACATTCGGTTCACCATTTGCATGGTTCGCTTGGCATGGCGAAAAATCAGTGCTGATTTCAATGCCTCGCACAAAGATGTAACTAGGTGCATTTGATGAGCGTGTCAGTACCTTCTCTAGCGTTTCCAGGCTCTCCGCTGCAAATACGCCGGTAGTTCCGTGTATAGGTACTCATATCTCAACCATACGAAGGCAAGGTTTTAACAGTTCTGAGAAAATAGTTAGAATGATTATTTTCCACGTGTGTATCCTTTCGCCATCACCTATTATGTTAATGGTGGTACATGACAGCCATCTTGTACGTTTAGATGATGACGTATATAGCCAGATACAATTATCGATTTACTGTTTGATTACACAATAACTACTCTTTGAAGAAAAAAAAAGCATTAATAGAAACGTAAATCATTCGTTTGGTACAACTCTCTCCCAAATGAAATATGTTTATGCACACTAAGAAACGTCATTATATGCAGCAAGGCTGCAGACCTCACTGTTAAAGTATGTATTCAAGAGTAGGCCCGAATCAGCTTTTATTGTAACACAAAATATTTTAAAATTTATGTTTCCATGAAGGCACTTGAAAGATTCTTCCAGGAGATACAGCTATGGTGTGAAATACTAGTCCTGGGGAATGTATTGCATTTTATTGCGGAGCAATTACATATGCCCTGTATTTGAACAGTAAAACCAAAATACACTGTTGGTATTTACATTATTCGATACTTAGGCTTTCGGTAACCTTAGTTGTAGGTGCATCTGTAACCAAGTGAGTCAAGATAAATCTGGCTATCTGGCTCGTTTTATAAGACTCAAGTTTTGCAGGATCTAACCAGCACTGTTATCGATAAACAATAAAACTGAAACGCAAAGTTTAAAATAATGTTTAGTGCAGAATTCTTACAATCCGTGAGCGCTCATTGCAAAAGTTTGACACGGAATTTTGTTTTTAGTAATAGATTTATTTCCGAATGTTCAATTACTGACCAACTGAACTGATTGTATACACGTGCAGATGAGGTTGGTAGCAACAATTATAAACAAAAGAGTACATATGACAAATGAGAGAGCTGGCGCAGCACACAAAATCATCAGAAAATCAAACAAATTAAAGCTAAAATCAACTAATTTTATCGTTTCCAAGCAACTCACGATTTCGTACCACTTAAAAAACAACAACCAATCTAAGCCAAAGTCAAGTAAATTTCTCGTTTTCGAGCAACTTTATCATGATTTCTAGAAACGTCAATGTTATAAAAATGTCAAGCACATTTTTTTTATATTCTTGTTAATGAATTTATTTCTGTATAAATAAAAATTGAAATTAATAAAATCAGCAAGCATTGGAAGAAAGTGTGGTGAAGTATTAAACACAGCAAATTTTTCATCGCATAAAGACACAAAATAAAAACATATTAACATCTGTAGAACATTTTTCATTGACTACAGCATAAATTATTATAAGTTAAATAAAGAGAAAGTTCTATAAGAATGTGGAAAAATATCAATAATCTACATCTCAAAAACCATAAAAATACAAAATAAAACAATACACTAGTAGATATTCTAAATTAAATTCAACATGATGATTATCGAACAAAGACATATACAGCATGTAATGAAAATAAATTTATAAAATTATTTTCTCCTCATTAATTTACTAAGGATAAATATACAACAATATGAAAAGGATTTTATAGTGAGTAATATTATCACAACAATAAATTCAATAATTTAAAACACTTTATCCGATTTTACTCTTTTATAATTAATTTTTTATTTTTTAGTTTATTTTATAAATTTTATTGTTATTAAATATCAAACAAAAACTATTTTCAATAATTTAAACACTTTTAAGATTTCATTAATTTATTTAATTTATTTTAATTTTATCATTGACTTTATATTTTTTACTAACTTCATAATTTTTTTTTATTAAAAACGAATCAAAAAGATTTAAAATAGAATGTACTTAAAATTAATTGGATTAGTTCATTAAAGCAAATCTTAGTAGATAAAGTTAAAAATATTTTAATTATACAAAAGAGACGATTGCTAAAATAATTATAGTAACCAGTGAAAAAATATATTGAGAAATTAGAAAAAGAAGAATGAGATAAATTTAAAAAAGAAGAATTAGATAAATTAAAAAAAGAAGAATTAGATAAATTAAAAAAAGAAGAATTAGGTAAATTAGATTCTTGTTTTAATAATGTATCTAGAAATAAAAGTAACAATTTAACAAAATTAAATTTTTAAAATTTGCCTTTTTCAGATGCCAATACCAAAGAAATATATGAAGATAAAAAGAAATTAAAGAAAATATTTCCTGTTTTTACTAATGTATATGTAAATAAAACAAATAGAAGAACCAATAAAAATTACAGAGTTAATACTGCTTTTAAATGTAGGATATCAACATATAACTCTGAAAATAGCTTTAATTTAGTAAATACTAATCACTTTTTTTAATTCAGTAAAAAATAAGATATTTGTGTTAATACATGATCAACTTTTTAAAGGAGTGAAATCACACATTTATTTTGTTGCCGATTTTCGCAGCCTAAAAATGGGTGAATAATGGAGATTTGACCACATTCAATCATATACACAAACAATATTGAACAAAGGAGAAATTAAAATAATTTACAAAATCATAAAAAAAACATACTTTTACAAATAGAAAATATTGAAAAAAGTTCATCATATTGGGCTTTAATTAGCATACTTGGAATACAGTTATCTATAAATAAGTATAATCCATTAAATGGAGGATCATATATTGATCTACCAGAAAAAATTAAATATAAATCATGCATTTAAAAATGTAGATCAAAAATGTTTTCTTTGGACAATCAAGTCTGCATTATTTCTAGCAAATAAAGATCCACAGAGAGTAAGCAAATATATAAATGTGGGACTTAATATTGATGAAGTAATAGATAAATATAAATATCCAATTAAAATTGATGATATGCCATACCAAAAATATAAAATCAAATTTATACATCTATAAATGTATACTATATTGATCGTCAGTCCACATTATATCCACTAACACTTACAAAACATAAAATGGAAAACATATAAATTTACTTTATTTCAAAAATGAGAAAAAAAAATCACATTATTGTTGGATGAAAGAAAAAGACTCATCAAAGTTACTTTCAGCACAAAAAACTAATCGTAATGGTAAAACTTACATATGTGATATGTGCCTTCAATTCTTTTTACTCTCAAGAAAGATTAAATAAACATGTAGTCGATTGTTCTAAAAATGAATGAGTAAAAATCACTTTGCCTTCGAAAGGTGAAAAAATATTTTTCAAAAACTACCAACATAAAATTAGAGTTTCTTTTATACTAGTTACTGATTTCGAATTAATACTAAAGAAAATATCAACCACAAAACCTAATCCTAGATAATTTTAAAAATTTAAATTAATCCAAAACTATCCAGTTTTAACAGAGGATGATATTGCTAATGGTTTTTATGACATACTTTAAGAAATATGTAAACTTAATAAGAACAAATAAATACCATTGATTTAATGTTGAATGATGAATCATATACAATGAAATATAAGTTACATGAAGCTTCTGGTTTTTGTAATTATATTGTATCTAATAATGGTTATTATAAACCTCCAGTTGTACATGGAGGTCCATTTGCACATGAGTATTTAATATAAGCAATAAAAAAAGAAGTAGAAGAAATTGGTGAAATATATTCACAAATAGAAACAATGCACCCACTAACAAAATAAGAAAAAATGTTATATAATAAATTTTTAAAAATGTTCAGTGTGCGAATGTGAATACACAAAAAATAAAAAAAAAGTACGTCGTCGTGATTATATAACTGGAATTTTCAGTAACCCAGTGTGTAACAATTGTAACATTCAATTAGAGTTATCCGATTTCATTCCAATTTATTTTCATAATTTAACTGGGTATGATGCTCATGTATTTATTAAAAAGCTAAGATATAATTTTAAAAAAGATAAATTTAACTGCAAATAGTAAAGAAAAGTTTTTTACTTTTGGGAAACAAACAAAAAATTAAAAAATGTGGTTTATAGACATATTTAAATCTATGGCTAGTAGTTAAATATATTAGTGTCTAATTTAATTAAGGAACAAATGAAACACACCGGAAACATTTTTCCAAAAGACAAAGTAGATTTAGTTTTAATAAAAGTTTTTTATCGATATGATTATATGGACACTTGGAAAAAATTTCAAGA
Organism: Dryococelus australis; assembly: GCA_029891345.1. Classification (NCBI taxonomy): domain Eukaryota; kingdom Metazoa; phylum Arthropoda; class Insecta; order Phasmatodea; family Phasmatidae; genus Dryococelus; species Dryococelus australis. Next base: position 67,974,186 of record CM057002.1, on the reverse strand, counting down.
AACCGAACTTCCACCAAAAGCGAATTTTACAATAAATTAAATGATTAAGAAATATCTGATGGTGAATATGAACATGCAAAACTTGTATGGAACCAATTTAATATGAAAAATCTTTGGGTTTATCATAACATATTCTTAAAAAGTGATGTATTATTGTTGACATATATTTAGGAAAACATTATCAATGCCTATATAAAACATATGGTTTATATCCAGTGTGGTATTTTACAGCACCAGGTTTATCATGGGATGCAATGTAATAAATAACAGAACAACCTTTAGATTTATCACATAATTGTGATATGATTGTAATGATAGAAAAAGAAATTAGATGACGAATATCGCAATGTTGTAAACGATATGTTACAGCACATAAATATTTAGAAGATTTTAATTCAAATCAAGAGTATAATTGTTTAGCTTATCTCGATGCAAATAATCTTTATGGTTGGGCACTGTCTCAATATTTACTTATATGGAGGTTCCGAATGGGTTAATAATCCAGTATTTAAATCAGATTTCTGGCGAAAATATATATTAAATTTGAAGGACGATTCACAATATGGATACATCTCAGAAGTTGATTTCGAATAGCCCCAAGAATGCATAATTCACAAAGATCTTCCATTTTGTCGAGAAAATAAGACAGTTCCAGGTACAAATCAATCTAAATTATTAACAACTTTACATAACAAACAAAAATATGTAAAACTATAGTAATATGAAAGTGTCTAAATAATGGATTAAAACTTACTAAAATACATAGAATATTGAAGTTTAATCTGTCTGATAGGTTGAAAAAATAAATGTATTTAATACAGTGTTGAGAATTAAAGCAAAAAACTACTTCGAAAAATAATTTTTATAAATGGGGAATAATTCTGTGTTTAGTAAAACAATGGAAAATATCAGTAAAAGGGTGAATATAAAACTGGTTTCAAGCAAAAAAGTTTGCAAAAAATTAATAGCAAAAACAAATTAAAAAACTACTATATATAATGTGACTCTTGCGGCTAAACATATGAATAAAACCAAAGTATATTTTAATAAACCTATATATGTTGACATATCGATTTTAGACATATCAAAAGAATTAATGTATGATTTTCATTTTAAAGTGATGGAATCAAAATATGAAGAAAAAATTTAACTATGGTATCAAGATACTGATTCCTAATTTTATAACTTATAAAAGAACATTTTTACAAATATATGAAGACAATGATAGGTAAATTTTTATAGTGTGTTTATCTAAATGATAATATTTATAAATTGTCACAAATAAATAAGAAGAAGGTTTAGGTAAAATAAAAGATGAATGTAATGGCAAAATAAAGAAAGAACTTGTTGGTTAAAAAGCTAAAATGTATGCATATAAAAGAATGTATGCATATAGAGTTAATAGTAAAAAAAATATAAGATCTACAGGAGTAAAAAATATGTGTAGTTAATAATAGTCACATTTGGCGACTATAAAAATGTGTTTTTGAAGAGAAAATTCATTATAGATCAATGAATTCAATAAGGAGCTAAAACATAAAAATATATACAGTCGAAATTAATAAAATAGCATTAAGTCCTTTTCATATCAAAAATATTATACTAGAAATCAAAATTGATACAATACCATATGGGTATCAAAAGATATAATTTTATTTCATTTTAATTCATTTTCTAATATATTTGTATCTTGTACTTCTACATTTTATGGATTAAGTTATCTTTATTATTTAAACAACTATTTAAAATTTCCTTAATTTTCAAAACAATGTCAATATCAATACTATCAAAATCAATTAGATTTCCATTTTCATCTATATTTTCCAAAACAATATATTTGAACCATTCATTGATAATTTTATAAATAATTGGATATGTTGGTAATCTCTAAAACTGAACATCGTTTTGGTGGAAAACTGGCGATTATATCTGTTTCTAAATGTTTAGATTCATCATATTTTATAAACATACCATATGCCAAGTTACAATGAACATTTATTCTTTTACAAGGATTAAAATTAGGTAATTTAGTGCCTATGACAGTTTTTTTCTCGATAATCATATTGTTCTCAAAACCAAGATTATTACACTATTCGTTCTGCAAAATCTATTCCATTTTCGGATTTGCATTTGCTTTTTCACTAAAAAATATATTTGTAATATTTTTACTCGTTTACAGCACATAAAACACATGAAACACAAATTTCCGAAGCTTGACATTCATGTTCTGGTATATACGCTTTACTTTAAAAAAAAAAACTTACTTTACAATAGAAAATTAAAAAGGGGTCAAGGGCAGACTAACATTAACCCCCCATCGCCACCCAAAAACACGCCAAAATCCAACACTTGCCAGTAAAACAAAAATATATGGAATTAACATGTCCTTGATTTAAAAAAAGGGAAGTGATAAATATATAGGATTAATTTTCTCTTGCTGTTTGGGACTACAAAGACATGTGGATCACAAACACCTAATTAGCAAAACAGCAGCTTTCAAGAAGTTAATTTGTAGAATTGTTTTACTGTGTGGGAACTAAAGCTATTTGTTTAGTAAAAAATGTTAATACTTGTATGCTAGAGATGCGCATAAAATCGGAATTTAGCTACAGAAACTGCCCGTACCTGCTAAAGAAACAAAATAGGTTTTACGACTTTTTATTTTTGCAATACAGAAGTTCATTAATGTTGATTTTATAACATTATTTTTATACAGAAATTACCAACCCAATAGTATTAATTTGTGGTAAATGTTGCAAACAGTACTTAAAAACATATGTGTGTTGTAGGTTAGATATTAGGCATAGTGAGGAAAATCAAGCTTATTTTCTAATGTATTTCTGTAGCATACACCCATGTACAAATATTAAAAATAAATCATGTTTAATCACGGTGTGTTCCAGATCTTGAGATGCGACCCGAACATTACAAGATAAAATTTTCAATTATTATTGTAAATATTGTAGAGTTCACTTGTTATTCGAAATTTTCGGCATTAAATACCACTTTTTTAAAGATAAAAACTTCTTTACATGCATTAAGACACCTGTACTGCCATATAAAATAAAAATAAAAATGTCCCAAACAAAATACTTTGTAGGAATACTGCATTTTGTGCACAAATGCACCTGTTAAGTCCACTCGTTATGTGCTTATGCACAGATTCAAAGTTCGCAGGAGTTTGCCACCTCAAGCTGCTAGGTTCACTCTACTGCTGTTTACACACTCGCCCATGTTCGTATACAGTCTGTATTGTATTTGGTTCAATATTATTAGTTAAAAATAGTTTAATTGAATTTGAACTTTCTTTTAATGATTCAATATTGTATTGCCATCTAGGTATATTTATAACTTTAATATTATCAATAACATTAAAGTATTATTGTTTATATTAGGTGTTACAAACTTTGTATGAAATCTAATTACAGTTATTGATTTATATTTATTAATGTTATAATTAGATTTCTTCTTAATTATGGAAATATTGTTTGTTAAATTTAATATTTTATGAACAATATAATAAAAAACCTTTTTAAATGGAAAACTTAATTTCATTAAAAAAAATTATCTTATTAAATTAAAAAATTCTCATTTAATGAAAAAGACGATCTCTTTAAATGTAAACATTACTTCTTTAAATGAAAAATAATCTTATTAAATAATAAAAAAAGTATCTAATGAAATTAAAAATTCTCTTATTGAATTTTAAAAATGTCTTATTAGAATAAAAAACAAGTTATTAAATGTAAAAAATCATCTCATTAAATGAAAAATTATCTTATTAAATGAAAAATTATCTTATTAATACTAAAATTATCATATTGAATAAATATATATCTTAATGACTTGAAAAATGTTGATTGGGGTGTTGGTGTTTTAATTTCTGAAGGAAATATAAAGAAAATGGATAACTATTGCCTGACAATATGAGGACATTAATAGTGGGCCCAAGTAATTATAGAATAATTACTTTGATGTTATTTTTTATTTATAATAAAAGATGGTTAAATTTTAATAAAATGTACGTTTGCTCAAAAAGTTTAAATCAACCCAAATATATTGAATTGCAGAGTTATATTGATGATTTATCCAGAAAGCTAAAAGTAAAAAAAAAAAAGGGATACTTTTTAAATAATAATGATGAAATGATTCCTTTAGATCAATGTGAAAATGATTCTATTGTTATAATTGAGGATGCTATTTTAGACATTCAAGGTATAATATTGCGAATATTTGTCCAGAGGAAAGTATAAAATTTAGATGTATATTTTTCATCTCAAATTATTCGAATGTTCCTAAGTAACTGGTAAGAGAAAAGAATTTTATATGTATATTTAAACAAAATGATGCTAACTTAAAGCATATTTATAATGATTTTGTTTGTGGAGATACTACTTATGAAAAATTTAAAGAGATTTGTGTAAATGGGTGGGATGATGAATATGGATTTATAACATTCGATTTGCATAGAAAAATTAAAGAAGGGATATATAGAAATAAAATAAAAACTATAACATTTTAGAATTTTTGCAAATAAAAGACTTTATTAGATTTTTTTTTTTTGCAAAAATATTCTTTCTACTTTAAGATTTGTTATATAAATATTATGAATGTTAAAACAAACAATAACGATGTGTTATGAACATTAAAATTAATAATAACCACATGTTATGGATGTGTTATGAATGTTAAAGGCATTTTATGAATGTTGAAATATATAATTACATTAGAAATATTAAAATTCACAAAATAATAAAATTCACAAAATATATGTTTTATTAATCCAAGAGTCAGGAGAATGACAAAAACCTAACATTTTAATATAAATTTGATTGCCTTTTGTTTTTATGACTTTTTCAATCAAATATTCATCTGGATATATAGTTTTCATTATTTCATATTCATAATAACTCCATTTATTTCTGCTCCTTTGGCATACTTTAATTTTTATGTAGGTACATCATAATTTAAAATTTTAATAATAGTAAATAATTCTGTTTACTAGTTATAAGTATAACCTTTTCCAAAAATTTATTTAATTTTTCTAACACCTACTCCATCAACTTTGTATTTGGTTTATTGAACATATTCACAAATTCTACTAGCACAAATTTTGATTGTCATAGATTTTTTCATTTTTTTTTACTAACTTGAAATGGTTTCATGTCGATATTTCTATGTTTTGTATTGTTATATTCATTCACTAATTCATCTAATATATTTACCCATTTATAATTGCCATTCAAAGCAAATTTTTTCCACATTTAATTTTTTATTGTGTGATTAAATGTTTCTACAACACTAGCTTTTAGTTCATTGAATGTAGAATAATGATTGATGATATATTTTTGCATAAGTTCGTTAAATGTTTTATTATAAAATTCATAACTATTATCACTTTGTATGTTATGTGGTTTCCTTTTCATGAATATTCATTCCAAACCATTTGCTAAATTTTTAGCTGCTTTATCTTTCACAGGTACAACAAATGCAAACTTTGAAAAAAAATCAGTATTTGTCATAACATACTTGTATCAATTATTTATATGAGATATACCTTTTAAACTACCAGTATTCATCTCAGCATGATCTATTTGTCATAAAACATCAATTCCATATGATATTACTTTTCTTCTGGCAAAATTCTTTCTTTCAGATTTATATAATTCACTGATTATTTCTTCCCTTACATCTGGCATTTTTTTTTATAAGAATGTTGATTTATTGGAATTACATATTGAACATTTACTTCTATAAACTAATGACCATTTTTTTTATTTTCAATATTTACATTATTATTTTTAGTAACCTTCTTGCATTTCAAGTACCAAGTATTCTCCATTTAATAGTAAAAAGAATAAATTTATTCCCTATATTAATTCTTTATATTTATTCTTTTTATTTCACGAATATTCCTATTGTAGTCATCAATCCATTATCTTATTCAGATTTTTTTATTATAAAAGTTGAAATATCACCTATGTTAACATAAAAAGGCTTTCTGTGATCGATTTTTGCGATCCCTTAGTAACAGTCACAGTATCGCCAGGTAAATTAAATTTAGCAGTATTTATTTTATTAACTGTACAATTCATAAAAAAAAATTAGATTTTTATCCAAGTGAAACATATTTTTTTATTCCACTTTGAGGACAAATAAGATATATGAGATTTGTCTTTCTTAAATTTTTCTGCTTGCAAGTCAATAAGTTTATCAAAATAATTATTAACTGTTTGCTTTACATTTTGTAATTTATCAACTATCTCTTTATCAAAGACTTCTTTGCTTTTTTCATCATTCAAGTCAACAAGTGTATCACAATAATTCAAAGCTGATTGGTTTAAAGTTTCCATTTTAACAGTTATTTCTTTATTTTAAAAATCTTTTATTGGCTGTGTCTTTTCCATCTATAGGATCAGCTAAATTATTAATTCAACGATTTGAAGAGAAACACAATCTTTTGTATAAACAAAAACTTTGCTTAGTTGACCTCGTAAAGCAGAAACAATAATATTGTATTTTGAATCTACATATTTTTTAATATCAGAAACAATAGTTTTGTATCTTGATTCAACATCTTTGTTTTAAAGCATAAGCATTTGTCAAAATTTTTATTTAGAAATTTGATTATTTGTTTTCCAAATATATCTGTCATTTAATAACAAAGAAATTATATCGTAAAATCTAAAGTCTCTCGAAAAAAAGATACAAAACAATTAAACATAGATGTCAACAAATAACTGAATTAAAATTCTCAATTCGATTATCATTGAAATAAACATTTCGTTTTTTGGAGTAATTAATTAATTTTACTAGGAATATTACCTCCAAATGAATCAAAATAGAAAACATCATTATTTCCTTTAAATAAACAAATCCAGTGAGTACCAGGATTTGATGAAATGTCAAAATTAACCATAGAAGATTCATTTTTATACATTCTGTTTGGTATTTCGTCAATCATATAACCATTTCTAAAATGCTTTATACTTAGTATTTTTACATATTTTACGATATCAATATTAGATAACGCAAATATACTGTATTTTTCTTCGTCTCCCTCTTTTCGCAAGTAAACCACTTCCTGATTTATTTTCCATTGCTTGATTATGTCTCAGTTTTTCTTCTAATTCTCTTCTTTTTTTTTTTGGTTCGTTCAACAGGATTATAAATTGCACTAGCTTCTTCAGCTAAAGCTTCAAGTGCAGCTAAAACTGGAATTACAATTTGTATAAAACCACCATGATATAAACCATTTCCAGATTTTTGAGAATATTTTTTATTATTATTAATATTGGTAATGTTAATTTGAAATCTTTTACTTTTTAATTATTTTTTCTCTCAAGTTGATATTTTGTTAAAAATTTATCTACATCCAAATCTCTTAATTGATCAATGGGTATATCGTAAGTTGTGTGTTATCTGCATATAAAAAAAATTATTATTAATAAATTAATTTTAATATCCCATACAAATTTTCTTTTCATAAACATAGTTGAAGCTATGGCTGCAAAAGCAATCTTTTCACCAATTGGAGTCGTTTTTCTAACATAATTTATTTTGCTTCTTTTTGTAATAATTTTCAGCTTCATATCTAGATTCTAAATCTTTATTATCTCTATAAGCAATATCATGATGTTTACTCTCTTCATCTAATTTATTTCTTTCAATGTCTGCTTTTTCCAATATTTTGTTTAATTTTGTTAATGGTCCACAATAATTGTAGCCTGGCAAATGCATTTCAGGCAAATTTAAGTTGTTTAATGCCCAGTTTATTATTCCTCAACCATGCTGTTCTGAATTTCAAAATGAATGTGGAATTACATTTAAATCTCTTATAAGATATGGAATTCCTTTTGGATTATTAATAACAAATTCAGAAAATCTATTGTTCAACATATTCATTTTACTTACTTTTTCATTGTAATGATTGTTATTTCCAACATTTTCTTCACCATGGATCGATCTATCAATCAATTTTCTAACATCGCCCATCCAAATGTATTCTTTTGGTAAATTACTGTATTTTTATACCTTTTCCAAATCTATAATTTTTTACAGAAATCATTATTTATAGTGTGTGTGGCTGTGTTCTTGATTCTTTTATATAGTTATCATAAATTGGTTAAATTATATCTATGTATTTCCGACTTTTATTCGAGTTTATTTATTTTTTGATTATATTTTTGGAATGCAGGATTGTTTGATAAAATAATTTCTGTGTATTTTTCATAGTCATTATCAGTAAATTTTTCATCAATATCATCTATTTATTTTGTTAACAATTTATAAAGTCCTTCTTTTAATTTATATTCTTTATAATTTACAAATATTTTATCACAAGCTATCATTACTTTTCTATCTCCAATGTAAAAATTATGTCCATCTCCTTGTAAACCATACAATGTATTAATAATATTAATTATTTCGGCAATTTCTTTTGCAAGTTTTATATTAGCATATTTCAATGGTATAAGCTCCATTTGTTCTTCCAAATGATATTTCTTCTGGTGTTGGTGGATACTATAAATTTTTTGCTGCTACTGGAACTAGTATCGTTATATAATTTTTATTTTTTTCACATGTGCTACTTTCTTTTTACCGATATTTCGAATATTTTTCATAATCTGCTTCATGATTATTTTTATAATTCCTGTATTTTTCAATGAGTAATTGAAATCGAGAAATTTCTTTTGATGAATATTTCATTTATATATGATTTTTTTCTTAAATATTAGTTATCAGAGTATTGAGAGTTTTGAAAGACATATTTTTCCTCCAACAGAACAAACTAGTGGACATTTAAATGTTTACAATAATAGAATTGAATTTGATATTCCTATAGGTCATGGATATTCTTTCCAAATTATGCTTGTGTTTTTGAACAATATAGATTACTAAAGAGAGATAAAGTTGGAAATATGTAAAATAAGATAATATTGATGTCTGTTCAAACTTTTTTCCTTTTCAGTTTTATAGAGTTAAAATCTCAAAACATGGTAATATTATTGAAACTATTGATAATCCAGGAATAACATCAACAATGATGAATAATTTGTTAAGATCACGAAGTGAACAAAATTATTTAGAATTTACTGGTGTTGATAATCGAGAAAAATCTATTCATAGTGATAAATTAAATGAAATATCCTATCCACTGAGAAATTTGTATGCTTTTATTCGAGATAACATTTAAATTTACTGGAAATGTGGTTATAACATTACTTTTTTTCTTAATTCATCTTACAAAAATTGTTGACTTGTTTATGAAACAAAGAATGCAGATGGTTCAGTTCAGAAAATTAATGCTGATATAGGTAAAATTGTTACTAAACAATTAGAAATTATGTGGCCTGTTGGTGAATATGAATCTAACACAGCAATTACAATTAAAGAAAAAGTATAAAACAGCCTAAAATTCATATTAGTTTTAATTAATGGCAATTTTTATAAAAAGAAGTTCCAGATGGATCAACTGTTTTTTTACTTTGATATAAAAGATCAGTTCAATAATTTGCAATTTGACATGCCTGATTTTGTAATTGTAGGTTTCCAAACTAATAGGAACAAATCGTGCTTCATGGTGATATCAATTATTATTAATTTTGGGGTCGAAGACCAATATATGTGATAGTTAATATAGAAAAACAACCGTAGTTAAAGAAAAAACCAATATAAAAATTAGTGTGGATTTTGGTAAACCTGTTGAGGCAAAAACAATTTGTAATTTTGTTCTAGTTAGTTGAAGAACTCTGACTTATGATTATTTGAAAGAAAGGATTACTGAAGAGAAATGTATTTTTTAAATAATAAATGGAGAAAGTAAACGATTTTACAGAAATATCAAAATTTTCTATAGTTTAATACCAAGTTTTAGATGTTAGTTCCAGATAACTCTGAGCTACAAAGCTCCCGTGAACTCACTACGGTAAAACAGATGCAAGATACTTTTAGCTTAAAAAATATATCAGTGTTATGTATGTAAATTTAAAGTTACCAACGTGAGCCAATTGCCCGCGTTTCATGCAAGTTGTTTAAACTTTTAAAACTTTTACAATTTTTTAGATGTATAGTTGAGTTGTTTCATCGAAAAAAATCATTTTCTTAAATCTAAATGAAATTTTTAATAATTCATGCTTATAAAGAATTCTCTTATATTGTATGATTTTTCTTTGAATTTCAAGATTTTTTGGGCTTAAATTTGTTTGATTTGATTTTGGCTTACATTTTTTTGTTTATCCTATTAAATTTATTTCTTTGTAAACTAACAAAAATGGAAACGGAGCTCAATATGTTAAACAATTAATTTTTATTGACAAATCTACAAGATCTAAAAAAAATTAATAAAAAAATAGTTGCTTCCGAATTTCAATTATACAAGTCTAAATTCGGGGGAAAAAAATTGTTGTATTCTAGATGGTAAATAAAAAAATTACATTTCCAGATCGCTAGATAAATATGCTTGATAAAAATGCTTTCAAATTAATAAATGAGAAATAAGTTATTATAACATATAAAGGTTTAACAGATATGAAAAATGGAAAAACTATGCATGATATAGAATTCTCTTAAAATATATATCAAATAGAAAATTTAGTAAAATGGGAAAATATTATCAAATCTTAATATTTACTTATCAATTTTGTGAAAAAATGTTTATAAAAATCATAAAATTAAGACATAAATTGACGTTTCTAGAAAAACATGAAAAAGTTGCTAGAAATCGAGAAATTTACTTGATTTTGATAGATTCTATAAATATGATAGAGTTGCTTGAAAACGAGGAAATTACTCTATTTTAGCTTTAATTTCTTGCTTGATATTTTTAATGATTTTTTTTTGCGCTGCGCCAGCTCTCTCATTTGCACCTACTAATGACCATCCCTCTTTGATATCTAGCAGAAAATCGAAAGGATGTAAACGAAAACCAAAACAATTTACCATCATAAACTTCAAATATGTAAACAACGCAATCTTACTTCCAAAAAAAAAAAAAAAAAAAACTAGTCGCAGTTCTTCCTGTAAAGATGAAAAAAGGACTTCACTTCTAGTTGAAATTGTTTCGCCAAATCCTTGGCTCATTACAATGAGGAATTGAATGGTGTTTTCTGCCTTGAGTGCACAGAAGCCACGATGAAAAAACTTTTGTCTCACCCAAACTAAAGTTTGTCGAAACTGATAAACGGGAACGATAAAAAATTCAGAAGAAATTGTAATGATTGTTTATAAATCACAAGGCCACATTGAATCTGTTGTGACAATAAATCCACTACGTCTTAATCCTGCAATTCCACAACTTGGGTTGGTATCGCTAGTTTGGCAGCGTAATTCCTGCAAAAGCATCGGCAGCCATTTTCATATCATTGTTGTACTTATTGTAACATTTTAAAAGTCTGGGTATTGTAAGGTTTCTTGAGGGATGAAGGCCTTAGATAAATAACAGAGTCAATAATAATTTCCAGATATATTTATTAGCAAGCCACACAAATAACATTTAAAAATTAGAATGAATATCTCTTGCTATATACAGCTCACATAATAACGTCCGTCACCTAACAGAAATTAATAACATCGAATAGTTAAAACCAGTGTCTGTAAACAGCTTATTAACTCCGTTTGAACTACTTAAGATTATATATATATATATAATATTTGCAATTCCATTATTTCCAATTAAGTCAGTACCATTCTTCCATTCAATCCCACCTTCTTTCAGTCCAGAACTCACCAGTTCTCCTGTACGTAAAGTTGTGGAGAGATCAGTCCCAGCGAGCACCTCCACACGCAGCAGCTCTCAATTCAGACACCTCGCCTCGCCCTCCGCGGCGCTCGCGCACTCTCAGGGCGGTATTCATAGACATAACTTGAGCTCTAGCTTCGTCAAGACAATACTATTTATGTCTTCGTTGCGTATTTTCATTTCATGAACATTGCTCAAGCTTGTGTCAAGCGCAGCCAAACAAGGCGGTCTTCATGAAGACTGTCTTTATTTCTGTGCGCCTTAAGACTGAATATTCCTGTTCCATAGTCGCTCCTTAAAATCGCGATTTCGAACCACATTTCACCGTCATCAAGACATTGCTTGAGATGGTAAATAAGCTCGTCTTCGCCATGTCCACTGTAGAGATGACTTGAGACTGTGTTTTTTTTTTAATGGCGGACGTTTATTGTATAACTTCATACGTTGAACTAGCGAAGGTTTATGCAAAATGGCGATAGCAACACATTAGTTAGGTTGATATTAATGATCTAATTGCACATTGGGACGAAAATATAAATTTTTCTGCTCTGAGAAAGCCCTTATAGAATTTTAATTGCACTCATACCACTAATTTTTTAATGTAATTAACAAAGTAGAACTTAAGTTCCACTAATGACTAGTGGTAACTATAGTCCATTCCGGACTGGAAGATACTTTTGAAAAAGTCCCCTTGAAAAATCACTCTAGGCGTAACATGTCAACCTGTTTTTTTTTTTCAATAACCTGTATTCCACAAATATATAACACTGTGGTTAACTTCAGAGTACTGTCTTAATAAATGAAACTTTACCTTAGTATCTTCTATATCTTGATATATTTATTTAGTATTAAATATGAATTAACAACAGCGAGAACAGCGATGTGTTGGCAACGGCTAGTAAGAAATAGTTCACAGATAAATATTGTTTTAACCTAGTTTTTTGGTATGCTATTTGTAAATTAAATGTTGCCAGTTGAAATAATTAAATATTTAGGTAGCCCCGAAGGAAACACATTTCATTGTTATAGTGTAAAATTGCGCGAAATACTATGCGTAGGCCCTAGTGACACGGTGTTTGTTTTATCGACTGAGGAAGCAACTATCAGTTGGGCGAGGCTTGTCGCTCTCTCACTTTTTCTCTCCCAATTGGAAGTTTCGCATTGTTATGTGGCAGACAAAATATACATGTTTAAAGTGTTAGCATATTTCATAATTATTACAGTAAAATAATGATTTCTGAATTTGTAATTTACGACTAAAAAAAATTTTAATGTTTGAACACTTAATTTAATATATTTAGATATGATGGCAGGGTGGTTGCCATCTGAAGTTGGCAGACATGGCATGTTATTTTTTGCCAAACGAAGCGTAAATTATACTTACCCCAAAATATACTTCAAATTACCGCATCACGTTTGTAGACGTTGTGTTTTTTAAACCTACCTAGGCAAGTTACAATGCTGTGATAAATCTGTGTTTCCACGGCAGTAATATACTGTGACGTGTGTTTCGTTAATCATTGCGTCTGTGAAATGGCGTGCCTTTGTGCATCGTGGTCGATACGCTGGCCCTGTGTGTGCGTTATTTCAAATATTTCATGTGCGCTATTTACACGTTTTAACTGTGAACTGTTCTTATGACGAAGTTAATTATTTACATCCACGTCTGTCAATTTATCACAACGTTGTACCTTTGCCCTAGGTATTTGAAACACAGTTGTGTAACGTGATTTGCCACAATTCCTACAAAGTACTAAGCCCAGCGCGATACATTTCAATAAACCTAATAAACAGTAAGCAGTAATACATAGAAATACGAGTGGAATAAAAGTTACGGTAGGCTTATTTTTGTGCATGTTCACCGATATCTTTTAAATTTGTATGACAAAAAATAAGTGACACGATTTGCGTGCTTGAATTTAATGTGTGTTTTTAGTTTGTCTGGTTGTTCCTTCGTTTTAATATTTATTCCAACTGAGGCCGTCCTTTTAAAGAAATAACCCAACAAATATAAATAACAAAAGCTTAAATAGTACAGTTCTTTACCCCGCAGTTGCAACAGTGTTAAACACAGTAGCAGCAAAATATTAATGTGCATTACGTGCAATGTGCTATATAGTGGAAAACAAATATGTTAACAATGTAAAATACCGTAAGAACTATCGTCAATTTAAGTATTTTTAAAACGTCATAAAGCTGACATAAATAATGTTAAATGCCTAAACTGTGAATATTCGCACAGAATGGTTTTTGGAATCTGACAGAATTCTTCGAAAAGATGTAAACAATTTCGTTGTTTATTTTTAGGTGTAGCGAAAGTATACGAACACATGTACACACACAATTAGATGTAAACATTGATTTTGACAGATGCTACATGGCAGTCACATGCAATGTTTGTTTACATTTGGCTGAAGGATACGAAACGGACCTGCAAGTAGATATTTAGCAGGGCTCCGAGAAAGTCTGTTCCAGTCAGGAATGGACTGTAGATAGAGCTACACGCAATATAACTTATTTACAAAAAAAATGTTTTTTTTCTTTTCAAATTTCATAGTAATTTCCAATGAGAAGCCAAGATCGTAAAAATAAATAAAATTCTATATTTTGTAATATGTCGCATTGAATCTAAAATTAGAAGTTTTGAAAATATAAATATACTATACACGGCGGTTTTAGAATCAAAATGTTATATAAAATGTCTTGGCCTTGTATTCTGTTTGATAATTTTCTTTCAAACGTGATGCTCTCGATAGTGTGTTGAGTTATTTTCCGCCTGCTCATGTAAACAAATCCCATTATTAATACAGTTCAATTTACAATCTCCTTTTACACTCGTCCGCAACATTTTGCTTAAGCGAGAAAAGCAGTTTCGTCATTTTTCACTACATTAACGTCACTTTATTCGTTTTAACTTAGATTTTATGTATTTGCAATACTTATGTATAATTTAAAATACTTTGTTTATCAATTTGGAGATAATATGCATACGTATAATATCACGGATACATTACGCCGTCGTGACAAAAAAAAATGCGTATTTATTTCAATTTTGTGTCTAGCCGCCATGTTTCGTTTGAATTCGATAATTTGTAGCATGTCTTATGCTCGTGCTTGACCAAGCCGGAAGTGATGAAATACAACATGAAGTACGCCTTGAGCATGTCGCCTTCACGAAGATCATCTTGTTTGTAGACTATGAAATGTGGTCCGTAAATTACAGTGTCTTGAGAAATAAGATGGCCTTGACGAAGACTATCCTAAGCTCAGTCTTGAGACATGACTATGAATAACACCCTCACTCGTAACCGCCACTTATAGTCCATTCACGGTTACTTAAAACACTTATGAAGCCCTGCTTAAGTTCTACTTCCAGGATATTCCTCCATCTCATCTAAACAAATCTTAACCAAGTCTACAAGAATAAAGCAGCAACACAACGCAATGCATTCGTGACAACACATTTGAATAATATTTGGTATAAGAACTATTTCTTTATGGGCATTATCAACATACATATTTTCTCCCTGTTTTTATTCATGTTAATTAGACGCGAATTATTACAATTTATACATAAAATATAAGAAATTTTCAATTTAAAAAAAAGGTGCTTTTATTTTAACACAAATACAAAACTCTTGTGACACATGACATATTAGTAAACAATCAAGCACACCGTACATGGTGTGATTTTTCCAAAGTTAGATTCAAAAAGTGTGACGAAACAGCGAATAAACTATAAACTACACACACGTCCAACAAGTATCTCGTACCCTCATTCGCTACCGGATCTTTGCTCCGACGCCCCTCGGAGGCCCGAACTTCGTTCACCATTTCGCCACCCTTTGTCAAATACTGCCAACCCTCCGTATGCGGTGGTATTTATAGGCAACTATACCAATTGTCATTATAGTAGCTGCAGCAACTATTGTCTTAAGGCAAACAGGGGATATCATTGAAAGAGATAGTTTCTCATATATTATTATTAACGAAGCAGCCGATATAAATGGCAAAAACAAGTGTTAATCATCATTAGAACAGTTTTACATGATTTGTCAGTAAAATATTTCCTTCCACTGTGTGCAATGGCTTCCTTTGTGGTGTGCTGCAGGTTAGGTGTCTAAACTCTTTCAGACATGCGTTTTTTACAGTCTCAGGTGTTGCAAACGAGAAATTTTATGACTCATGCTGTACTCTCAAAACGTGTTCCGCTGCCACAGTCAATGAGCTTTGAACTTTGTGTTCGGCTATAGAAATACCTGTACTAAGGCACAGGGTTTACGAATCAGAAGATCATATGCCATTTATTCTTGTAGAGTACACCGGCCAAAAATAGTATTTTGTGCGTTAGGTACACAATTGTGTACATTGGGTTTGAATGTGTTAAAATGACGGGGTTTGTGAAAGTTGCAAAAGGTTGTTTTTTTTTTTTCTATAATTTGGAAAACCGATTATTTGTTTCATTTATAAATTTCCCCAGTCAGATCACAAAATATTTAGGAACAGCAGCAAACTGACCACCAGGGCCACAAAAGTACAAAATATAATATAATAGGTTGGGCAAATTTATGTACAAATTCCCCCTCAAATGCAAATAGGAATTTTCATATAATAATACCAATTTAAATACAATACTAAATTCCCCGTAAAATTATACCAATATTTTTTGTTCAACCACATTTTTGGTAACGCTTCCTCAACTTTTCCTCCCCCCTCCCAACCACCCTCAAGGGGGAACGAAGTTTCTTCCGTCGCGTTCTCTGCGACAACTTTAAACAGTCAAGAAAGTAAAGAGGCACTCGTCGATGACGTCACGTATGCTCTGTGAAGTCTCGGAGATAGGGAAGAGCGTCCCGAAGCAATACACGTGCCACACTCTAGGCGGAGGAGCTGTATGAAAGGTACGCACCCAGATAAGGCCCGTTCTACAGTGCACGGATGCGTAAAACTGGAGTCGCAATAACCCGATGAACATCACACGACAGACGGATATGGCGTCAGAGCTCGATGGAATTTCGTATTAAATTTTATTCAGTGTTCGCAATACCCCGACGAAATCTGCACGACAGGTATGTTAGTTGGCTGTTGGAAAATTCTAAAACGGCGAGTTGTCCTTATAGTAACCAATATTTACTTAAAACTCGCGATGAAGTGAAAACAATATGATGATGTGATTCTATATGTGTATGATGTATTATATTCTCACTTGTATTTATACATGTTTATTCTTATCTGTTCACAATGGAAAATAGAAATAGAATCTACTTTTCTTGGGCTATCGGGGCAGCGATACGGTCGGATTGACGTTACACTGACCTTGCTTTTCATTGGCTGCTACTCATATTTCGTCGTGTCGGGGTTGTCGTGTCGTGGTCGTCGGGGTATTGTGAATCCTGCAAAAGAGAATGGATTCCGAACACGTAAACGGAACGAGCGGACGACTTGAGATTAATTATTAATTTGTCTACAATACGAATAAATATACAGTCATGCAACCTACGAAATCAAAAATACTCAGCTATTGCCAATTACAAATATAGGTATTATAATGTAGCGACCTAATTCTGTATAGTGTTAGAGTGTTAAGCACTGCGTAAATACTACTGCCATATCACGTGCACATGTTCATTAAAACAAAAATGATAATAGCCACGGCAAATCCGTACACGTGTGTTTGTGTATACTACAATGTCCACGAAAACGAATATCGACAAATCAAATACTCGTATTGGCTAAACGGATTCGCGGATACGGAAGAGTTGGGAGTTGCCCAGAATTCTTACGTGTATCTGTACGTGATCCGTGTGCGTATACGTCTCATTGTAAACTGAAACGGAGAGTGTTACGTGCACCGCTTCCGTGATACGTGTCCAAATCCGTGACATTGTAGAAAAGACCTTAGGTTGACATCCCCCGGCATCATCAACACATGCTGTAAAATGTTTTACGTAACTCCCACGCCTCCGCCTTGTTCAGCTTGTCGATCAACTCTTTATAAATTATCATCCGGCAAGTCGACAAGCAAAGATGGGAGACTATTTATGGCACGTTTCCAGCACTAATATTGCATGAAATCATAGGGGGACTAAAAGTTGCTTTAAACTCTTCTACGTGGCCGAGTAGTGACTGGCTGTCGACACGTGCCGCGTGGAAAGCTCTAGGAACGCGAGTAGCATCTGAGAGAGTATAGCACTGGTTGTTGCTGGGTCAGGCGTGGCCACAATTTCACCTTCGCCATTACTTTTACCATCGACTTTTAGCGGGAGGTCCGGAGGAAGTACCGTTAGCAGCGGGAAGGGAAGTGTGGCCGGCGAGTCGCACCGGCTTTTGACTGGAGAAAGGGCACGCGGAGACGAGCAGCTGAAAGGGCAGTTTTCACTGGTCACATAGAGCGCACGATTGTCGGAAAAAAACTTTGTAGAGGGGCCCAGTGTAACCGACTCTTCTGTACTCTCGTCGATCATGGTTTCAAAAAGTTTACAAATTATTATAACTAAGAAAGAAAAACATGCCACTGTATTCGATATAATAGTGACACAGGGCGACTGCAGTGATGCACATACAAAGACTTGAGAACACAAACACACGCACATACACATGCACACAAGCTTGCGCACATAATTAAACACAGTGGAATTCTAACACATAGCTAACAGTGGTAGGTGGATTTACTGAATGTTAACAAATTCACGCATAGTGGATAACTTGATACGGTGGTTCGCATCAGAAAACTAATTCTCCCATCTTGTGTCCAACAGATGCGTGGACCAAAATTTTCTTTTGCGGATTTCAAGACGCGCTGTCTATTCGCCGTCAGAAATTCGGTAATAACGATGGGAGTGCTCTTCAGGATTCTTCTAGCATGAAATACCAAATAAAAGCAACAAAAAAGTAACATTGTCAGCCTTACAATACCAATGCAGAACATTAAAAATATATTTTAAAACCTTCGAAATTAAATTGTGGGATATTATGAATATTGGTTCCATCAAAGGAGGTTTCGAGCAGCTAATACCTTGTCAATTAGTAGCGTATTCTGTTGACAACACAATTACATAAGAAAAAGTCTAAATAATGTGCAGCAAAATAAAGCTTTAATAGCACAATAACACAATATTACAGAAGTATACATCATATGGTAAATACTACTATAGGCTATAATTGCGACGCATACGCCAACTGTTTTCTCTAAAATTAACTACGTTTCCTCTTTGAAAGTTTCAGGCAATACTGAACACGTCCTGCACCCTTACGGCAGATAATAGCACTATATACATGGTCTCGCGATTAGTTCCAAAACCTTTTAATAGGGTCAGCACATACTATAAAATGTTTTACATGTTAATTTCTCTAACTTTTCCAATTAGAAACTCTGTCGGAGTTTTAGGCAAAACTACTTTAGGCTAAGTGACTTTAGGCAAAACGACGCGCTCTCAAAATTACTTGTATGGTATTATTGGGAATAATAATTAATTTTTTATGTATCTGTTAAAATACAAGTAGTGTTGTTTTTAATATTTTAATATGATTTACAGGCAAAGTGGGTCAGGAAATAGTTCCCCGTGACGCACCTGCCTACCAAGCTGGGCAGCGCTCCATGTCGTAGCAGACAGTAGACGCAAGGTATCAAGAGGGGTCAGTTGTGTGTGTCGTGTCCACGTCGCCGCGATCCAGGCGACCAGTAACTTTTTCATCGATCATTTAGTTTTTCAATAGTCTTAATTTTGTCGGAACCTCGTTGCGTTCAGATCCCCAGATACACCGCCCCTCGATTCCCCAGTGCTGGCATTGCCTGGGGGAAGTGTAATTTTAACATAACCAGTTTTTACTGCTTCGCGCCATTTTTAAGCTTAGTCTTGCCAACATGCCAAGTGCGGCAGCTATGTAAGTTAACTCCCTAGAAGAGTGTGTATGTTTATGATAAGTAAATCTACGTTGAAGTGAGTTCGCGTGTTTTATTTCTGTCTTGTCTCCAGGCGCTTAAGGTTGCGGGTCCCCCTTTTCTCGCCAAAAGTGTAATATGCCTTTTCAAGTGTTTCTGTGTGATTCTACAAGTTCAGCATGTTTTTGCATAATTTCTCCGTTAAATTGAGTTGTGTGTGCCAGCATGAAACAGGCCACCATTTAGTAAACATGATAATTATCTTACAATAAATTATCAACAGGAGTACTACAGCATGCTGGACGTTGTCGGCCAGCGATCCTTTGCTCTCCAAGAGTCAGCTCTACTGCAGCTTTATTGATATCATGCTGTCGATATCTGGCGCCCTACCGAGTAATACCAATTTTCCACAATTTTTCTAACCCAAACTTTTACCGCACCTCAAAACCTCCTCTCAGCGATCATCACACCATGACACCACGTCAAAATGGCTTGCCCGAACGTGTGGCATAACTCTAACCACATTCTTACGACGTTTTGATCCTGTTTCATCCAATGTACCAGCACCATCATTTTAATGTAGGTCAGTAGCAGTTCCATCGTGCAGTGCACATTTTTTAAAAAGTGACTAACTTCTTTAAATTACTTTTTTTAATAGCAAAAAGCTAAAAAAAATGTGCGCCAAATTTAAGTTTGGTTAATATTGTAGGTACTTGTAGGAACTGTTATAAAATATATATTGCACGTACTTGTCCCTTCTCCAGGGTAGAAGCAAGCGAAATAAATAAATATATATTTCATAAATTATTACAAGTTCTTGCCCCTTCTCTAAGGGAATGGGAAATACAATATCCACTTTTTAAAAAACTGTTGTACATTCTTGTCTGTTCTCCAAGGGGAAGCAAGCGCAATAAACTTATTTTCTTTTAAACTTACGTACATTCCTTACAAGGAGATACAATAAATCACTAACATACACACATTAAGAAGTTAAATTACATGTTTTATTGAAATCGAATACTACATACAAAAATACACCAAATGTATCTTTAAAATCGCATTTGTGCTACATCCATATAATCTCTAGATTGAGCTGCTGACGATAGGCAGGTAGAAAATGTTTCACAAGTCATTCCATGTTACATTCCGCATAGTGAGAACGCGTACACAGTTAGTCAGTTCTATGTGCACATCGGCAACATCGTTACGCAATGCGAGTAACTTTGTTTCGAAGTTATTTAAACAGTGGCGAATCTCATCCCCGTCAGGACTGAAGGGAGGGAGATAACAGCATCGAGAGGCAGCGGATACCACGTGTCCTCCCATCTTTCGACATCAGTGTAATCAATATTGGAGACTGAATAGTAACGTACCTGCGTGGATGAGTCCGTCACTCCATGGGCCCCAGTTGTTGTGCGCGCATGTAAAACAGTCCTGTTGGATTATCTATATTCTCGTCGCGGTAGGTTACCAGCTTCCAGCAGCAACTACCCGATTCCATGTATGGAATCGGGTAGTTCACTTAAGCCCAACCCGCCCACGTAGGGATAAAATTCAATAATTTAGGCCTACTATTTGGCCGCCAAAACTAACGTATCTGATTTGTAAACGACGATTCACCATTTTCGGTATTTCAGCCACACCTTGTTTATCACGGGTCGTGTGTAGGAGTATCACTGTATTCGGTGTACATTTAGAACAAATGTATTCAATTACTTATTAATTTGACGACAAAACTGATGTATATCTGTAAATGATGAGTCACAGTTTTTCGGTTCTTCAGCCACACATTGTATATCACGGCTCATGTTCGGGCGAATCATTGTAATGGATGCATATTTCCAACAAACCGTCAATAAATAACTAACTCGGCGCCTAAACTAACGTATCTATAAACAACGATTCATAATTTTTGGTTGTTCAGCCACGCCTTGTTTGTCACGGGCTGCGTGTGGATGAATCACTGTAATGGTTTGATATTTTGACAACTTGAAAAGGATTATTTCCACACACAATCGCATTCTCTTGTTTAATTACAATTTCTGCTATATTATACGATTCGCTTATTCTACATGTCACTACAAACATCAAACATATCCAACTATTAATTTAAAATTGTAAAGACTACGTACCTGCTACAGAATCCTAACCTAACATTACCTACCTACAACACTGTTAATTACACCAGATACACACGTAAGTAATTTAAAATTTTACCACTTACCCGTACACAAAATATCCATTTTCTGCCAACATGTAATACCACACTATTCCTTATTATTCCACGAAACTCACATCATTTGCAATACGGCACGTATATAATTGTCCATTGTACACAACATTATTATTCACAACATATTTTTTTATTAACTCCGTACACTATCCTATACCACTTCACTTTATATAAATCATACTACTTTATCGCTGTATACGTTACGTTTCAATTTTATGAAACAATGTCGCGTAATAAAGTTCCCTCTGAAGATTCTGAACATGTAAACTACTAACTTTTTTAACTGTACGGCCACACAAGAAAAACCATAAACCATAACTTTTTTTTCTACGATGCGCATAAACATTCCGACGAACAACTTACGAAAACTAAATTTCTCCGTTATTCTAACTTACTTCTTTATTCCTTGCAATTACTACCAACCTCTTCTAACTACACAGCCAACGTCCTGACGTCATTAACTTCGTCACACTTATAAACAATTATTCGGAATCTAATAGTACACTTGACCCGCAAAAAGAACCCCAGATGACTGTGTACCAATTCGAGGGAGGTGATCACACATGTATATTGTCTACCAAATCTACTTAAGCATAGGTAAATTATTCGATTTATCATTTGTCATTCCTTGGATTGATCCAGTTCGCAACAGCACCCTAAGCACATAAATACTATACCATACGCGCAGATATAGCACAATAACCTTTGCTACATTTGCAAAAAAAAAATTATATTTCATGGAAATGATATAAGTATTTTCAAAACAGGTTATTTTGCTCAAAAATTCTTGTGTGGTATGTTGTGATGTCAGTGATGGTTCAGTTCATTAAACATTCATTTTTAAGATTATATTTACCCAGTTTCAAGAAATACTGCAGTAATCGTTAAATATTTTGCTTTTCCGGAAAACAGGAAAGAAATCTTCGAAATCAGTATAAATAGTCTATTCGTTGTTTCCACAATTTTCTTTTTAATCAAACCTTTGAAAAATATATTAAGTGTTTGGTTATCTCCTAAATAGGCTATACCATATATCTCATATACCATATACTCGTTTTAACATCAAAATACCTTATTTCTTGTTAGATCAAACTTTTTAATTACATATATTTATAATTAATGTGTATTAATAAGATAGCGAGAAAACAGGTGTGTTTGCAATGCCCTGTAATAAATAGTTATTAAGCAAAATATTATTACACTGATTACGCACAATTGTTGTGCTCTGTCGCTTTCATGTCATTTTCTAAACTCAGTAAAGCTTTGTTTACGTGAAGTGGAGGAATATCTCGAAAGTAACCTTTAACATGGCTTCAGAAAAGTTGGAAGTAACAGTGAATGGACTATACTAACAGTACTGATCATCCTGAATATGAATTTCAATGGGGGTATCACAATATTATGTGTACATATTATAAAATGTGATAGTGGGGAGCGCTGTGAAGATCAAGGAAATTGTGGGTTGAAACACACAAAATACATGTGGGGAGAAACAGGAATACACAAAGGCAATTCAATAATTCTAAGAGTCTTTATCGCCCTTATTCCAGCGTGCGTTTGCGCCATCGGCACATCCAGCCCCTGCGATTCACCTATCGAGAAGTGAGGTTTAGTTTGAGCAGATCTTTTGCATTTGGCATGGGTATGTACAGATAGTATACAAGATTTGCAATTTCCACGCTAATACGCACTATCACTGGATTTAATTTCGATATTAACATACGATTATGTACAGTCCATTAAACTGATTAACTGAACATCAATGACATCACAAAATAATGTTAACTGGAAACATTTGGTAAATAAGTGTTACACTACTGAGTAATTTTTATTTATGCACATTTCTATCATGTTCAGGTGTGGGAAAGTGTAATTTTATGAGTGCTGAAAATAGAACTGTAGTGTGTATGTATGTATGTATGTATGTGTGCATGTGTGTATGTATATATATATATATATATATATATATATATATATGTATATATATATATATATATATATATATATATATATATATATATATATATATATATATATATACACACATAAAACTGGAGTTGCTTATTACTGGTAGAAAGTTTTTTACACCAAGGAAGGGGCCATTGTTTTTATGATGTAACCCATAAACATCTAGCTTTGCTGTTCCATCTACAGCAATTGTTAATGTTTGTATCTCTGAATAAAACCAATTTTTTCAATCAATAGTCTCATACTTTTATTTGTAGTGAAAACCTTGTATCACCTTTCCACAACATGTACAGGTTCCTGTGTCGTCAAACAACAGAGTAATGCCTCATGTTGTCTGGCATGCCTTCGACCAACAGTAAATAAGCTACACAAACGTTGTCATGCCATAATGCCAGTTTGAATGTCTGCAAGGACATGATATTGGAGGCTGTGCTAATAAACAATTTGTTATATTCCATTAACATCCTACTCCCGAATCTTTTAAGTGGAATGAGAGTATGGCACTTAATTACCTTGTTTATTAGAGCAACATTTCAGCCAGTTATGGAGGACTGAACATGGGATTATTTTATGTATTCAAAGTAAGTTATTTAACATATACTGAAATGTAAACAAAGCCTGTAGGAAGTGCCAAGTAGTTATATACAAATCTTTTGACAATAGCTTTAGCAAAATAATGAATGATTAATAGTATTCTGAGTTTCAGCTGAAACTTCAGTGGAAACACTTTTTATCCATTTTAAATTTATTTGTCTCCAACGTCAAAATGTTATCGTATCCCTCAAGTGCTCAGCTATGATTGTACGGCAACAGCTTTGTCTCGTATGTGATCTCAGGGCAGTGGGTTTTTTTTAAACTCAAAATTCTACAATCTGGATATTTAAAATCTGTTCCTGTCATACAAGCCCAAGTATAAAATAAACTTAAATTGTGATTATTCCATTACTTTACACCCTGTGCTGAGGTGTAATATGATCGGGAATCTAACTCTGTATCGATACACCTGCTGGTTGTTAGAGCCCTCAGGTTAATGAGTCGAATGCAGTAACAGTTTAGGCCAGTGGCCTATCGCGTCGGTAGGATGCGCAGGAGCGGCAGCAGTGGCAGTTTCAAGCGAGTCGACTCCAATCGTCAAAATATTAAAATCCATTTCAGTAGAGTTGTCCACAGTAATTCTCACACTGAGCAAGTTAACTCTTGAGACGTAGTACAGTTTTTCGTGCAGTCCAAACATCGGTCGTCGGAGCTATCCAGTACGGCAAGTCTCCGAGCCACGACACTCGCCAACCGAGATCTCTGGCAAGGCCCCAGGGTGTTGACGTGGCAGGGGATCGGTGGTACGTGAACGTGCATTTTTCCCCTTCCAAGCGTCCTCGGTTGTGATGCATCTGCCAGCTATCTGGACATCCAACACATGTGGTTGCTGCACAACAACTCACTTTCTCTCCGACGAGTCCATATGCGTGATCGCGTAAGTAAACGCAATTCATCCTCCACTCACCCTTAGCTGTGCACATGCAGTAGATGTATTATTATGCAATTCGATGCATTTCATGGAAATGATCAGTCCAGGAATCAAACTCGGTATTTCCAAAATAAACACAATATTAAAAACTTTTCCGAAATTATTCAGCCCTAGAATCGAACTCGGTATTCCCAAAAATTAAAAAAAATAAATAATAATAAATAATTAAATTCATTGCCTGGGAATTCAACTAAAAATTTTCCAAAATCAAATCTAAATTAAAATTTCGTGAATTACTCCTGTCTGGGAATAGAACCAGAAACTCCATGTACAAAATAAATTTTACTGACTCCAATTACTAAAAATAAACTAAGTGCTCTGTCCAGGAATCGAACTCAGAATTCCCCAGGTCCAAAAATTTCCCAAATTGGACTCAGTGGGAATCGAAGTCAGTATTTATGCTTGTACCAATTGCTAATCACATGATAATGCTATAACGTACATTCATTACACGGTTATTCGATTGCGTAATATTAATGCATTTCCCCCTTCCCGCCCTGCTTGACCAGCAGTCGATATAGTGATACGAGCGAATGCATCATGTCAGTCGAGAGAGGGCCATCGAGGAGGTTACATATACGGAGGTGCAGGTGTAAGTAATTACATGTCCCGTCTCACTTGTGATTGTGCAATTCAATGCATTTCCTGGAAATGGTCAACCCGGGAATCGAACCCAGTATTAAAAAAAATATATTAAAATCTCCAGAAAACTACCCCCGCCTGGTTTCCCCAAATATTTCCAGAATATATTAAGTGCCTTGCCCAGAAATCCAACTTTACATTTCCCAAGTCCAAAAGATTTCAAAATTTTCCCAAGTTCAAAAATAAAATTAATGTCGTTGCCAGGAATCGAACCCGGTATTCCCAAAAAAAATCCAAAATTAACTTAAGTGCTCTGCCGGGGGAAACGCATTGCCCTGGAATCGAACCCGGTAGCCCCAAGTACAAGAACTTTCAAAATTTTCCAAAAATCACTAATTTCCCAAATTACCCCTGTTTAGGAATCGAACCCGGCAAACCAAAAATTTCTAAGTCAAAAATCACTAATTACGCTCACCGAGCATCGAACCAGTAGTGCATGTAGTGCATGTGCAAAAAATAAATAATTGCTCTTGTCGTGGACTAAACACCGTACCGGAAATTGAACCCTTGTATCGTAAATGCATTGCACCAGAAGTGCATGTGCTGAAAATATTAATTATCAAAATTGCATTTGTCGGGGATTGAACACCGTACCGGAAATGTTGTAAGCAGAATTGTGTTTCACCGGAAGTGCAACCAGAAGTGCATGTGCAAAAATTTGGAATCTAGGACAACAAATGTACAAAAATGGACTGTAGGTCATGCTTGTGCTACAAATAGAATGTATGGCACAAGTGCATCCAAAAGTAGGTCAGTAGGTAAAACGTGCATTCAAAAGTAATCATGATATCAAAAGTGCATTAAAAAGTAGGTCAAAATGCATTAAAAAGTAGGAAAGTACGTCAATAACTTCCATAATTAGGTCACGAAATCAAAGGTCAAAGTCACCTTGCACCCCATTGGCCGTACTACTTTGCTGTACCCCTCATATTATATATTAAATATTATCTACTGTGTTTCCTAAATTGCATGCCTATTCTAGGCTGACCTAAATGCCTTAAATGAACTGATTGAGTTTAACACATGTTGAGGTTGAATAATTACAATACACAAGACATTCAACAAGATTGATAACACTTTTGGCGGGATTCTTAGGGAGCCATTCTCCAAGTACCCGAAGACCTGGCGAAATAAAAACACGTGATATCCCATGAACATCGCTTTACTTGCCTTGATTACTTATACATCACTCGACGGTGAACACTTTACACACATTTGTCGGGTTTGGCCCGCCGACATAGGCAGTGCGATAAAAAGGGTCTATAGTTACGATTCACTGTGAAATTAAGATTCACCGGACGGTTCAAGTTCCGGGGAAGGAGGGCAAGCGTCTCCGGTGGCTAATGAATAAAAGGTTCCAGTAATTTAATGAAAAACTATTGCAAACTAAATGAGTGGCGCGAACAGTACTGGCCACCGGAGTAAGGGGCACTGCTCCACTGTGACGCAGGAACCTCCCTTGGCGGATTAACGCGTCATGCCGGAACTACTTTCTGCACTCTCTCATCCAAAATTAATTCTAACACCAAACACTTGCAAAAACAACATGCCAATAAATACTTTCCATTGAAAGGACATAAAATAAAACCCTTGTGTAAAGGGTCAGATGAGGTGTGGGGGTGAAACACGTGAGATGTAAGCACATAACATTTGATGAATAAACACTTCGACATGAAAATAGCATATGATAATAATAAGTCGCACTGTGTTACACTATTCAGCTCTACAGTATGCATCACTCTCACGCTGCACCACTTGTGGCGGAGTGTAGATACCTGCTGCGCCGTGAAATGGTGCTCGGCGGGCAAACAATCTAGGGCGAGGGGGACGCAGCACGCGTCAAATTCGTGACTGATATTAACTTTCAAATTGGTTATTTTAACAGCTAACATCACTTGTATTTTATCATGAATGCCTAAACTATAGTAAAATAATATATTAGAATTAAAAACAATTTAATTGTCTTAATACAGTTTTGTACCTGTGTACTATTCATTAGAATTATATATATATATATATATATATATATATATATATATATATATATATATTATATAAATTTTCGTAGGGGTATATAAAACCAAATAGAAGTTGACATTACTGCAAAACTTTTCAGCAAATACGGAATTCTTATCTAATGCCAAAATTGTTAGCCTTGAACATTGTTAAAATTCCTTACTGCTTTATTTACTACATTTTCCTTTGTATTGTTGCGCAGAGAGAATGTCAATTTATTAAAGACTTAGATATACAACTGCAAATGTGCATTATGTTTTCAAACAAATATGAAAAAAACACTATTGATTACAGTTTCATTCACACATTTGTGTCCAATCTACTGCTCTACAGGTGCTGTAGTTTTTGTAATTTCTGAGCATTTGAATATGATTTGCATTGGTGACCTTTTCTTATTGATACATTTGTATTTCAACTGTCTAGTTTGCCATGTTGCTTCATGGATGGTAAGTCTTGTTTTTATTACAAAAGGTAAAATATATAACTTGTCGTGACAGTCTTTAAGGAACCAGTTGGAAAAGCTGCGGTTTGTGACTAGCAAAAAAACATTCCGCCAATTTTTGGGAAAGGCATTTTTTTCGTGACAAATATGGGGATAGAAACGTGCGAACTCGCCCAGCAAAAAATGTATCACTCACCACAAGCTATCAGAGACTAGAAACAAAACACATTCATTGGCTTTTTTGTTGTAATTTTTCGATAACATTAATGCTCTTTCGTTTGTTACAGAGTAACGGTTTTCGTCAACGAATAATTCATTACATTTTCCACACTTAAACCTTTTCAAGCATTGTTTTGACGCATGACCTGAAAAATAACACATTTTGTTTTCTTCCAGCGAAATAGTGATTTTCGTAGAGGCAATGATTGCAGGCAAGTCATTGCTCATGTTTGGAAAATGAATGTTCACTTTTTTGAAAGGTACGTTGTCTTTCATGTCAGAAAAATACATGCTAATATCTTCTAAAGAACTTATGTTTACATTTTGTTTTGACGAAACCCTTTCGGACACACCAGCGTGCATCAGTACATTTCCATCCACGCCAGGTTCACAGTTAGCAGTTTGTAGTTGACATTAGCCTCGCAGTTATTATATGCTGCAAATTTCGACGTAATTCTTGAGCAGAAGGATTCGTGTTGTAACCATATCTTATCCCAATTACTGAGAGCAAGCTTTCCAGTGGATCACAAGGTTTTGAATATGCAAGGACTGTCGACTCCTGTGGTGTTACATGAGATCAAACACTTCGAGGAGATCAATTCTATTTATGTATAGTCTGTAGTGGACAAAGATAGGAATATTGTTGACAAATCCTTTAACAATGCCACAGAAGGACTTGTTGTACCCATACGCATATCTTCTATTCATCCTGCTCATAATGTAAATGTGTTGGCCATTCGTACCAGTGGTAATACTGCTCATTTACATTCTATATTGATTAAGAATTTTTCCCAGCTGCTTTACAGCCAATTAAGAGAGAAACGTCAGAAAAAATGTTTGTGTCTGTTGTTTCCAATACTTTTTAAGTGAGGATAAACTTGCAAACCTAACAGAACACGATGTTTTTAGGTGTACTTTCCCGACTGGGGACAAAGACTTTTGTTGCATACTGTTATACCGAAGCATATCTGAAACCCATGTCCATTAGTTTACTAATTAATGATACAAATAGGACAACAACCTTCAACAAAAATGTACCATATGCTTGCAGCATTCTGCTCGTGTAGGCTTACGACTCCAGTTTGTTACAGAATCACGAGTTTGTGGGTGAGTATTGCATGTACAAAGTGGTTGACAAATTGGTTGAATTAACAAAGTAGGTTGCAGACATATACAGCGTAACTGTTCCAATGAAGACATTTACAATAGCTCAGAGACGTGCTAGACGTATGGCTCAAACAAGGTGTCACATTTGTAATAAGCCACTTGGTAAAGATTTTTTGATCGACCATGATCACCTCATGGCTGCAATCAGAGGCCGCACACACAATAAGAGTAGTTTATTGTTCATACTTCAGAAAAACCAACTTGTATCTAGCTGTATTTCATTATCTACAGAATTATGATTCCCACTTTCTTATAATGTCATTGGCTCATAGACATATCATGCAGTCCAATGGAACCATGGTAATCGAAAATCCAGGTGATATGAAGGTTCTTGGATTGGCCTAGGAGAAATATAAATCCATCACCAAACTTATTCCTAATGGGAGAGATTTAAAAGGAAAAATGCAATACTTGTTACTGCATTTCATGGATTCTTTTCAATTTATGAACAAATATATTGAGACATTGGTAGGTAATTTGTCGCCTGGCCATTTTACGAAATGGCACTTGTGCCACTCTTGCTCCTTGATACCAAAAGGTCCCCGCTCCTACTACTTCTTGCTGTAGTCTTGATGTCAGTAGATAATTCCCACCTTCTGTTTTCAAGACACCGCATAAATTAAGGGTTTCTGTAATTGTCTGCTGAAAATTAAGACATGTCAGTAGTAATTTAGTTCGGCCTCGTGTCCTCCATTTGGAAATCCAGCTTCAAGCTGCAACTAAATTGGCTTCAACATGGACGGTTTTGGCACTCAAGGGTCTTCTATTTGGGTTTTTTTTATCATTTGCTGTCACACTATTTAAAGTATCAAACAAATCGTTGACTGTTAGAACAAATTCGCTGGTAGACAGTTTTATAGCATCTTTATAAATTTTTGCTCGAAAAGCTGCCATGAGACCCGCACGCACTGAACGACTAAACACCTGAGTAGCTAACTTGACGCTCATTTTGTCAAAAGGTTCAGGGTGAATATGCTCGGCATTGATCTTCCGGACAACTCTTGCAATTTCCGAAGAAGGGTCAGTAATAAAAAGGTCTTCAATCGGTTTCCAAGAAATGGTTTCATCGTCTACGATAAAGTCGTTGCATTCTAAATTAATTTCTTATGCCTTTAATCAAATGAGGCACATCAAAATATATACATATCTGAATTATTATGCAAATAGTAAGGATGTCTATTTGTTCACAAAATCTCGAAAACTTTCTCATTTGTTGAGATCTGATCGTAGACAGCTGCTTTAATATTTAGCCCAATTTTAAACATCGTGATAACGACCATTCCTAGAAGCAGCAACAAGCTGCCATACTTAACAGGCCCCGGACACAATGAATAAGCAACGGGGATTTTCTACGAGTATGTTAGGCCTCTTACAAAAAAAATAATAAGTGCTTGTGTCGCCATTTCCTCGCTTCGTTCTAGACAGCCAAGATCCTGCATCCCCTCCTGCATGTCGTTTTTCACGTCGCAAGAAAACCACTCATTTATTGACATTTCATCGAAAATAAGAACACAATTTTCTCGTAGTTGTTCATCGATTCGACTTTGTACCGAAGTTTGGATTTTAATTCTCCTAAATCTTTCTTTAAGCCGCAAATGATCCAATGAAAGAGACTTTTATTACAGATTAATGGCAAAAGTTTATTTCATCTTGCTCCCACGACTTTTCCGTTCTGTGGTTTATCCCCATCTTTAGGAGTGTAAAGGGCACTTTTTTCAAAATAATTTTCCACGTGTACCAATATATCAGCTGGATCGAGTTTAGTGTTAATTTTATCTCGCCTTCAAAGCAAATTTACCGTCTGAACGTTTCCTGTCCGAATGTTTCGTACGCAGCTGTTTGGTAAATTTTGATATCCTTGGAGCTACTTTTGAATTTGCAGCTATGTCTGGGCTCTTGGTACTCTCATTTGAAGGCTCTGTTACATCTGGGTCACTCACGGCTTTCTTTGAGCCGTCTTCTGCACTGGTAGATGGTTGTGGTGCCATAGGAAAGTTTCCACTGGAAACAGATTCGTCTCGACTATTTTCGTACAGCATTGGTACAACTGTTCTCAGTAGGCAACGTTTCAATGAATTCGTAAAATCTGAGGCAGGAAAATGGTCATTAAAAATCACATTTATTTTCAGTTTGTTGTCTGGTAGTGCAAGAAATGAGTCATTACCACTGCGTAATATCCCTCCAGACATCTGACTAACACGACAAAAACATTTTCACTGAATCGTAATATATTTATGACATAAATGAAACGTATAAACCTATTTTTTATACTACAAATTAAATAGGACGAGGCAAAAGTTCGCAGTTCAGGTATTTCTAGTTCGGTGCGTAATAAGGTAACTAACATTCGATCAAAAAGCTGTTATAGTGGACTATATATAAGCCAGCCATGAGGTAAGTTGCAGGTTTGTGTTTGTGAAGGAAAACTTTTCAAGCATCTATGTAATCAGAACCGAACATTAATAAATCGTTAATTATGGTTTGTAATTAACCTTTCTGTGTTGTGCTTTGTGAAAGAAAGTAGCCCACGTCCCGTCTGCAACCACCTATGTCCCCGAAGATCAGCGATAATTTTCGCGTTAGGACCCTAAACAGAAATTGTGAGTTTATCTAGCCGTAGTGTTTATCTCGTTAGCAGGGTTTCATTCTTAATTTCTCTTCCTTTTCGTTTACCGCGATCTGTATTCTCCATGGCCGGTAGTACAATATGTAATTTCCTGTAAATTGCCATAGAGTCCGGGAACATCCAATAAGTTAATATCCTTTGCGGGTTGCGCTTATTACTTATGTTGTGCAACGTGATACTGTTGCAATCAGCCGAAGCAAGAACCTTTTGCCTTCGGATACGAACATAGAAGTGGAAGCATGCTTATCGTGTTCGAACTGTATTTAAATCTAGGCTGGATCTCAGGCCAGCAGTTGTAATTTAGAACTTATTCACGTTAACAATTCCAACTAATGTAAATTATGTATAGTGAGCGGCCGGAACTTTAGTCGTTTAGCGCACCTAGAAGACGTGTTGTGGAAAATAGGTAATTTTACCTTTTTATTGCAGCTTGTCAGTTCTTGAACGTTAGCCGGTGCGTAAAAATACCTTGCGGAAATTGTTTACAGTTCTGAATGACCCCATAAACCATGTTCCCAGTTAATAACATAATTTCCACATATCTTTGATCTTGATTTAACTACTGACAACTATTAAAACCTGCATCTACATGCTTTAAGAGACTTTGAAATCTTCCCCAGTAGCAAAGAGTGTAAGAGTCAGCAAATCAAGATACGTCACATGGGACAAACCCTCGAATATTATGATGGGAAAAAAATTCGTACTACGTGTTTTACCCGCCATACAGATTTTTTTATAAGTGAAATAGGTACAGGAGAACCCGTTTTGGTTTTGCTATAAGCAGTAACTCGTACGAGCATCGTTTCATTTATTTATTTTTCATAAAATGTAAGTAGGAAAATAAATTACCGAACGATGTGCATTTTGGAAAATGTGGCACATAACTTAGCCAAAACTGATGGAGGGGATTTGAAAATGCAAAAAGTAAGAAATAATAACTAACTCATGATTTTACGAAACTTCAGAACGAAAAAATTACTTTTAAGTCAGAACTATGAATTGTATTATTCGTGTTCCAGGATCGAAATAATGAAACAAATGCGAACAAAGACGTACTATGCGCATCGCGGGAAGAGTGGTACACCGTAAAAAAAATTGTGTAATTTTACACTTAATATATTTCGCAGCAGTGACTCCACTGACATCGGTGTAATTTTACACCATGTCAATGTTTTTTTTTTTTTACTCTTCTTCCAAGTAAATTTATTCTACAAATTAGTAAAATAACAAATACTTTTACAACTAACTTTATATAGAATGATGTAAAATTACTGTTACCCGGTATAACAGAAAATAAACTCCGACATTCATTAACTCTCCACGTCAAGTAAATTTACACAAACATTGCAATTGTAATTTCATAACTGTGTGTGCAGATTTTCTCACCAACAGAAATTTAAAATATCAGTTTAATTGTAATATTCACACAATTTCTGTACATTTTTCACAGTTTTGCAAAGCAATTTTACCGTCAGCCTAAATATTTACAACTCCGTCATGTTAATTCGCATACTTTGTATGTGAATGTTTATAATTTTCATTTTATTTTACCCCGTTTTGTAACTTGGTTATTTAACAGAGTTATAAAAGTTATATCCAAAATGTGGGTAGCAATAATTGACTTCAGATATAGAATAGGTACTTATACAGGCTGATTCGCCTAACGTGGACAACCCCAAAATGTTTGGAATGGTTGCAGATCACGAAATGCGGTTTTCACTAAATAAAATTACACACGAGAGCAAATAATTTGCTGCAAAGTGACTATTCGTAACACGTCTATGGACATAAATAATCAAACCAAATATGATTTTTCCACTGAAAACATACAGTTATTTCAACGGTATCTTAAAGTACGTGTAAAGAGAAATTCAGTGGCATAGCATATGCAATGGAGAGCAACACACAAGAAATAATGTGCAAATATGATTAAATTAGGTGGGCCGGTAGCATGGGGCAGGGGACCTGTACTCACAGCTGTAAGCAATCAACACGCGGTATGACTCGTCCTGGCAGGACACGTTTACTACGATGTTTATTATTGGTTGGCTATCAGCCAAAAACCGAGTGATTGTGTCCCAGTCAAGTAATGTAGTATTCGGGTACGATACGAGCGGAGCGTTGCAAAACCAAAACTCAACGGGTTTTTTTTTAAAAGGGGGTACTCTACTTTTTCCCCCATCCGAAATAAATAATCAAAAGAAAGAACCCAAAACAAGAAAAAAGGTTTTAACCCAAATAAAGATCTGACAAACCTATCCTAACACAGTCAATTATGAAGCAATATCCAAATAGTATGATAGTTTCATTCCTAAGGAGATGAAAAGAAATTTTTATAAAAGTCAAAATGTGTCAACAAAATGAAAAAAAAAAAAATGCAATGCAAAAAATTGAAGATGCCAGTAAAATTGTTATGGAACGGCTAACAATTGATTAATTAATTAATTTTTAAAAAGCGGTAGAGCGGCGGCGCTCAAATTACGTCGGAA
Organism: Dryococelus australis; assembly: GCA_029891345.1. Taxonomy (NCBI): domain Eukaryota; kingdom Metazoa; phylum Arthropoda; class Insecta; order Phasmatodea; family Phasmatidae; genus Dryococelus; species Dryococelus australis. The sequence continues at coordinate 67,939,237 of CM057002.1, read as the reverse complement.
GTGTTTGTTATGAGAAATAGATCAACCTGGCTAGGGTTGGCCGTAGCGACAGTGCGGCATCGCTCGTCGCTCACACGATGCCGCTTGCTGCAGGTTCCACACATTAAATATTGCTGTGGGCAAACAGAGTGTTGTTGCTGTTGAGAGGGAACATTCAGCGAGTATTTCAGAGAAGAAGGCCAAACATGATAGACAGCTGACTGATGCGCAATGTGAAGTGCTAGCTTCGGAAGTTCAGTCGAGATCACGTTTGTGTAATGACCGCCACGGTGACTTCAGAATACACCGCAACAACACGCGAACTGTGGGATGAGGTTGGAGCACCACAAAATTTAACAGATAATTTATATCAATATTTCAATCTTGTTGTTGGTACAATTACGAATATTTTATAAATATTACAGACAAAAGATGTATTGTGAACTTGACATAAGGTTATGAGTGTGTTATTAAATTTAAAACGCAACCTAAAGCAACATAACAAAACATTTAGCTATTGAACATACTCTTTAACCATTAGTAGCATTATTATATGTAAGTTAATTTACTTTCAGTAGCATTAAAATTATATAGTTTTTAAAATTATCTATCACTTCCATGACTTTTTGGCCTGGTTTTTGTAAACTGCTCGGGAACAATGTCCGTGGCACTGCCACATTCCCCTACACTTCCCCCACGAATATACGATATATAGCCATAGTCGTTGGTGATATCTCTTTCTCTGATGATGTGCAAAATGCAGGCGGTTTGAACAAGCATACGTACTTTGTTCATTGCTGGTATTTCAAAAGTTGGCCCTAGAAATCGCCATTTGGACCGTAATATGCCAAAGGCGCGTCCTACTGTTTTTCTAGCTTTTGAGAGGCGCGTGTTGAAAATCGCTTTCTGCGCAGAAATATTCTTGCCAGGAAAAGGACGCATGGGGTAGGTTTTAAGGGGAAATTTTCATCTCCTATCAAAACATGGGGCGCATGAATGTTTGTGCCTGGAAGGGGCTTGCTTGGTGGGATTTTGAATATATTATTTTGCAAACGATTATACAGTTCTGTGGACAACATTAATTACCGTAAATTATTTATTATTGCCAGCAACGCCCATTAGTACTATAGAATAATACGTAATATAGTTAAAATAACTGGAGCCGAAATGGTGACGGCACTTCACTTTTCTCGGCGCCATCCATATCGCCAATGCAGTGTGGAAATTGCCAAGGTTTGTAGTACCTATCGGCCACTCCATTCAAATGGTCTCCTGATGGTGTTGGCATTACCACTTGCCTGAACTCATGCAACAATGCCAAGCAGACATCATACACAAGCATGCTCAGTGTGTGTCTGTCGAGTGTGAACTCAAAGGCTAGGTGTCGAAAAGTTGCTCCAATAGCTAAGAACCTAAAAAATTATATATATATATATATATATATATATATATATATATATATATATATATTCCAGCTTATCGGTAGCGTATTTTAAATATACATGCCTACTTCATTAAGTCAATGTGTATTCTATAGTGCATTCACAGTAACTTCACACTTTTTGAAACAAACCGTTGTTAAATCATCCCACGTATAACATGTTACATTACGTATTTAATAAATCAAATTTCACTAGCATTTGTTACAGTGTTTAGAGTTAAGGTATTGTAATTTTTTGCTGACCTGCACAATTTACTATATTTAATAAATACGTGCTTATATTCATTTCCATTCGAAATCTTTAACAACATGTTCTCGCTTAACATAAACAGCTGCACAAGATCCTCTGACGATGCCATGATGACGACTGGATAGGAAAATGAAGGAAATTACCACAAGTGTCCCTTCGTACGTAGGTGAAATTATTTACAAATCTTTGGTGTTAATTTTCGTAATTTACCCTTTGAGTGCTGCCAACGTAATAAATTGTTACAGTGAACGTCATGAGAACTACTGGTGAACTAGTGTTACATCGCCAGTGTCTTCTAAGTGTTCGGACATCATGAAATTTCAGCAAACTCTATTCAACAGCTGCATTCATTAAACGTCATATGACGTCGGTAGCACTCATGGGGCCTGTTTATCATTAGTAGTAAATCAGATATTCAATTTAATAACAAATTTATTTCACTGTTAATCATCACATGTACTTTAACTGGAATTCATTTTTTTTAAATTGAAAACACTCCAAAGCAGACGTGGGCACTCACACAAGGAGGCGCAAAAAGCCACGAAAGCATTAAAATAACTATAAAGATTCCAAACTCCACAATCTCAGTTAAATGCAAATACTTAGCAGAGGACACACAGCGTTCTCAATCCTGTTACTGAGAATACTATTAAGAATTATTTCGCAGCCTTCTACGCCGGGCATCGTCCTGCGGCCATTCACAGCCGACGGAGCTAAATTAACATGCTACCACACAATAAAAATAATTAATTAAGATACAATGTTCCTAGAAAAACTTTACTTTTCAAACAAGTAACAGGTGGTCTACTCTTAGCTGGCCTTGCCGAGAGAAGTCGGTTCGGTACCCGTCAAATTCGCCATCAATTTTCCAGGCGAACTTAACCCGGCAAATAATCAAGCCCAACAATGTAAAACATTTAGCCAGCTACAAACTGTACTAAAACAGTGTGCGATTTAACCGAGATCACACTTAAACAAGCTGAAAGTCGAAACCTCCAAACATGTTATCATTAGGCTTGCGCTCTTCAAGAATAGAATCAAATCAATTAAAGCAATTATAACTCACTCGGCGACCCACCTGTTATTTAGAATTGACCCTCGTCGAATATTGTGCGTGTCAGCTGCACCTTAGCTGACAACTCCCATTACGCACCATGAGCCAATAATTTCCCATAGTCTGGGATCGGAACAGAAATATTCAGCAACAGGCCTTCGGTGCTTGTCTAGGAAGAAGTGCCCGAAGGCGCACAAATCACTTCAGCTCTCCACTCGGGATTAAACTTGAACCAATCACAGGGCAGCATGACTGCGCATGCTCGGAAGGAGGGGAATACTAAGAGATGGGCGGGAAACAAGAGAGGGAAAGGTGCCCAAGGAGGTGGCGAGGCCGGAGCAACCAGTCTTCAATATTCGCAGCGCGCTCTAAGTGGCAAATGAGTAATTTCCAAACAATGCTAACTGTAAATGCCATGCGTGTCACTGGTATTTATACTATGTAGCCTGCAGAGATTTTGTCCATTAAACTCAGATTTAACAGTTAGAAAATCAAATTGTACCATGAATCATTATGTTATGTACTACCAGAGCATTACACCTGTTATAAAATTTTATTTTATAAAAGGTTGTAAATTATTTACAATAAAGCAGATATAGGCAGACCATTTTTATTATTCTACAACACGAGATTTGTCTGTTTCATTGTGATTGTTTAGTGCTATGAACAATAAAGGCTGTTTGTAAACTTTAACTAAGTGAATCATGATCCAGTCAGATAGAGAATTTTTAAGAAGAATTTATATGTATAGTTTTAGTACTTGGTCAACTTATTCCCGAAGGTAAGACAAAAAAATGGAGACTTGTATCGTATTACTTATTGAATGCACCGATAACTGTCTCAGGTACGGCAAAAAGTATTTTTGTCCTCCTATTTGTGTATTTGTTTGAGCTGATTGTTCCTATAGTAACATTATTTACAAATGTTCGTGATTGTGTATATATATGTTTATATATGCATGTTTATATATATCATTTGTTTACCTACTTTGTAATTACTTTTGAACTTGATTATCACACTTTTAAAGGTCATTCATGTCAAGGCTAACGATGCGACCATAACTTAGAAGTCTGTGTCTTTCATTTTGCGATCTCTGCTTACATAATTGTCTCGAGGATTATTTAAATGCAATTAATATATCACTATATAAGGAGGATATCTTTAACTAGTTATGTATAAAAGGATTAGTACATATTACTTGAATATTTAGTCCCAACAAAAAAATGGGATAGCTGATAGAATCTCATCAAACGTGTACATAAGAATATACACGTTATATAAATAAGCCTAGATGCACATTTACAATTATTCAAGGAAAAAAGGGATTATTTTCCAGGTAAACGGTTTTTTCTTGTCCAATCCCTGTTTCAGCTGTTATTGATAGTTTGTTTATGGAATGTCACGTGTCCACATCGATTGGCACAAGACACGATACGGTAACTTATGCAAAGTATTCTCGCCAGTTGGTAACTGACCGTTCATATCACACTACTGGTCAAAAGTCTAATACACACTAGCTGTCGCCGCGATAATGGGAGCACACAATTACAGCAGACGGCATACACGCGCGGTGCTGTGTGAACGTTTTCGCTACTTGAGAGACTTTTTACTGGTATGTACGTATTTAACCCATGAGAACACCAACACATGCCCTGTTTCATTCTTTTACGATACGCTTTCACATTTTTCGAGAAGTAAACTTTTTCCACGAAAATATCGTTGCTCTACAGCCAGTTTGTTATTATTGCATCTTCTGGGACATAACTCGGTTTTCAACTTTGCAACGTTGACATTTGCTTAAGACCACCTATTATTTGTACTTCCAACAAGGCATATACGTAGGTAGTTTTTCCAGGGAAAGACATTTGTTTATGTAGTACATTAGTCATTTTTAACGCACATAAACACGTGATGCATATCTGGACAATACATAAATTTTGCAAAGCAGTTATTATTTTTCAGATCGCTGTATTGATAATAGCATTAATGATGTTTGGTTGTTCGACTGCACTTGTCTGCTACCATTTCTACAAAATCATTTCACTCCGACATGAACTATCGTCACAATCTTTTAAAATGTTGGTGTAATGTAGATAGGTCGAAAAATTCAGAAAAAAATTCACTTTTAAACGATCTAGAATCGGATCACATATAAATTGGTCATTTTTGTTGGTCTTGGGCCCCTCTATCATCTGCTTATGTTTGAACGTATATGTCCGGAACATTCCGTATAATTCCTGCTTCCGATTTTAGTTTCATAGTATCTGTTTCTCAGTACAAGGCTCTTTCGTCCATTACGCTATAGAATTGTTAGTTTTAAAATGCTATGATACAGGTACTTCATTGCTTTTAGTCAAGGGAGATCCGGATTATGTAAAACCCTAAAAGATGATCATTCATATGTTTGTCGATATAGCTATGAGAATTTAACAAAATCTAACAACGTCGCAAATGAAATGCGCTTAAATAAGAATTTATATAATTTCGCTGTTGTGATTTATATAGAAATAAATTAAATACAATAAGCATTCAAAAATATACATTTTTTTTTAATGTATATCGTTATCAACTGCAGATAAGTATTGCGTTTTAAACCAGAAGTTCGCAAACCAAAATCTGTAATTATAATAAAACACTGAATTGTAGGTTTACCTTATAATTTCTGCCATGAGACTGCATCATTACAAGCAAACAAATGTTTGTGTGTGTGTGTGTATATATATATGCATATAATAACAGTATGGAGAACATTGCAATCTTAGCATTTCATATGAAATTAAACAATAAATCTCAAACTTATGTGGTATAACAATCAACGTCATTGAATCTCTTCCATCTTGACAAATTATTTTGTTGAACGCGTTTAATAAGTAATGAACAGTTACTGGAGTTAAGTCAAATTAGTAAGGGTTAAGGGTTACTGTGTAATGTAGCGTTAAATAAAATCTGTAACACATTTGTGTATGCATTCTCACAATTTCACATGTCCTCATGCACAATGCGTATTAATCCCTGTTTATTATTTTGGTACGGATAATGTTTTTTAGGGTGACTTAGGTTAAGTAAAGCTTTTCAGTTAGAACGTTTACCGAAAACCTGCATGTTTGTTCCGACTGAATGCTTTAAATCTTAAATCTCCGCTTCACATTTACATTTTACTCGACAACTTCAAACGCATATGTAAGTATTTTATGAAACACTCGTATGCAATGTACTTTTTCTACCAGTAAATATATTTGAAGAGCGTCAAGATGTATGTTAAATATTAGAATTATTTTATCTTAATTATGCATTGTTTAAGAAAATAAGATTTATTTGTTGTCAATGTTGTTATACTCCCCCCTCCCCACCCCAAACTCTATCAATCCACAAAAAAAAGGACATTTTCTCATTACATATATTCTACTTAACAACAGGGTGTTATTTTGGCGCACATGACAGAAATACTTTTAACACCTTCCGGTAATTATGATGTTGTAATTACGATACAAAACTTTCGTTTAGCACATACCATGGTCGCCATTAGTAAAACATGAATTGGGTATTTACAACTGCAACATAACTCGCGTGAGACAGGCTCGCCTTTAGCAGAACATGAACGAACACGTTGGTGAGCTGAAGAGCCGACGGCCAGGGTGATGACCTATTTTTGCCGGCTGCAGAAACTGGCAACACCACATGGGTGGCGAGGTATTTCATCTGCTGCGTCGCCTGCAACCTGCTACCTCCCAGTCGAGAACACTAGCGCTCCTCTGAATCATTAAGGGCCTTCTCCGTAGTCAGAGCTTCGTCCAAGGATGATCCAGAGATGATCTTCCTCGAAGTTGGTCTGAGGTTAGTCCCGACTAAGGGTGGACTAACTATATCGTATTCATAAATCCCGACTAGAGTGAGATTAATTTTAGTCGAAGGATCATCGAAATACACTGTTGCCAGGTTTACTGCGCATGCGCATTGCAGATTTTCGTCTCGAATAAAACCTGCATGTTCCACTAATGACAAAATAGTATCTAGAGAGCACTAAACACAATATAACTTATATATACAAAAAAATATTTTTTTAATTGAACAGTAATTTACAATAAGCTTTAATTTGCGTAACAAGAAACAAAATATAATCAATTATACTGTGTGTTGAATTGAAAATAAACGTAGACTTTTGTAAATATACATATATTACATAAAGCAATTTTGGAAGCAGAAGGTTACATAAAAGGTCTCGCTCTTATTTGGGTGTGGCTTTTTCCATTCGAAAGTGATGCTCCCGATAGTATGCTGAGTATTTTCTGCCTTCTCGTGTAAACAAATCACATTATTCATACAGTTTCATTTACAATCTCTTTTTACACTTGTCCACGACGTTTTTCTAAGTGAGAGTAGCAATGTCGTTTTTTTTTTCACTACATAATGTCATTTTATTCGTTTTAAACCTTGTTTTTATGACTATCTGTCATATACTGTAATATCTGACTCTATCGTATATAGTAATACTGCAGGATGGAGAACGATAAAATTAATATACTAATATCTTATGATTTCATAGCATACCCCTACGGGCTGGTTTCATTTTATTGCGCCAATATTGTCTTCATAATCATGTTAAATGTGTATTGGAATTCTAAATACATTATAAACTGGTTAAAATTCAATTACTCAGGCGAGATTCGAGCTTGCATCATTGTGCACATCAACCCACGATATGTTACCTTTGAGTGACCGATACATTTTATTTACGAGTACATACTTTACCGTATATATTAGCAAAGTATGATGTGTATTAAAATGATCTTTGAGTGTATTAACATCACGTCTCTTAAGAATCTGTTTTCAGAGAAGGCATTTGATTGACATAGAAATAGAGAGGCATTGCTGTAACTAAATCTGATGCATTATTAAGCTTATTAGGTATATTTCCTTTGAATTATTATTCACAAACATTTCATTCACTAGGTCGGCATATGTTTGCATACAGATTGACATAATTGGCATTAAACGTAATTTTTATGTTTCGTGAACAATCTTTCACTGTCATGTAATATTAACGAAACTGTCGTATTTTACGTTCGCCATGTTTCTTTTTGACCTTAATAGCCAACTTCGTTAGTCCTACCCTCAGTCCGGACTAAAAGTTAGGCCGTACTAAAGCAAGATGATCCTCGGACTATCAGTAATAATCTCTCTGAATACGAAAAATGTTGGTCGGAGGATGATCTACGGTAATACCTGAAGATCGAAACTGATGTTACGTTCAGTGAAGTTCGCAACCTGCGTTGAAGTAGTTACAACTCGCGCGGCTCACGACATCTCCCCCATTCACTCGGTCTGCTCTCTCTCTCTCTCTCTCTCTCTCTCTCTCTGCGTGTAATACCAGCCAGGTCCAGAGTAGTGCTGCCTTAAGCTTCTTACACAATAGAAAACTTTGGCATTTCACTTTACGTTTCCTTTCCTCTGACGAAACCACCAATACACAATACTATTGTAAAGTCACAGTTCAGACAATTGAACATCGGTTCTGCCAGCTTCGTAAAATTTTGTATCTTGTTATGTAATAATTATTATACTATCCAGGAATGCATGTACGTACCCTTTTTAAAACAGGTTTAAAATTGATATTAAAAGTTCGTTTCAAAACAAAAAAAAACTCATTTGTTTACTACATTAAAATATGTTAATCCATATATTTCCTCTTCACGTTATATTTGTTTGCCATTTATTTAATTATAGACGAGTTTTCTTTAATATGCCGAGATTGAAATCGTCCTACAATAAAATAACGCACTTTCACGTAACATCTGTTAGATTATTAGCAAAATGGCTGCTTAAGTTTGACATTAAATTTTAAATTTTCGAAATCGTAAAGTCAAAGGTGCTTGACTTTACCTTTGACGGTTCCATTGTATCAAACTTCATAAGAAACAACGTGTCGGAAAGTAAACGTAAAGTCAAATGTTAAAGTTTTCATTTTGGTAATGGCCTTTGCTCATCTGTCAGCGGCAGTACTTAGGTATCTTCGTAGCGCGATCGAACGTCATATCGAAATTAATGATTACACATTCGACGAATTAGCAGGCATGCATCTTTGCTATTGTGCAGCTAACACAAACGCACTCGCAGCTAGGCGTTCGCAGGTATCTGAGTTTCTTGCAAATCAGATCTTAAACAGCATTATATAAGTGCATACGATGAAAGCCAACAGATTAAATTACATCTGCAAGTTTGTACTTCTCTTTTAAGTAATTGTGCAGGTAAACTATAAAGATGCTGTTTTAAACCATTTTCACTATTTTTTATCTCTTTGCATATTTTAATAGTAAAAAAAGTAAACGTAGTGGCGTGTATATATATATATATATATATATATATATATATAATATATATATATATATATATATATAATATATATATATATAACCTATGTAATAGGTTTTCGTACATCCCGAAAAAAGACTGTATTCCCACCAGACCATTTATACGTGTGAACACTGATTTTACAGACAACGTGCCGAAGTGAGTGAGTGAAGGGATTTTGGCGGCTCTTAATATCAAGGTCTTAAGAGCCGATGAGGTTGAAGCGACGTATGGATAAGCGCGGGAATGAAAGGGCGGGGAAACGGGAGATCCCCAACGACATCGTCCGGCGCGATTCCCACATGCAAAAGTCTGGGAGAGGCCCTGCCGGGAATCGCATCCGGTTCGCCTAGGTGAGAGGCGAGTAGTCTAACCACTATTCCATAGTGGCACCCGTGCTGAAGTGCACACCGCGGAAGTCAGCTCTACACAGATAAAACCATTCCAAAAATGTAACACAGAGTATTCTGGCAGGTGTCTGGTGGGCTCGCAGCTGGAGGCCAATTCCCGGACGATGTATCGCACCTCGTGTTGCGGCCGCAATAGCCGTCAGCGGCCCTCGGCTCATGCATATGCAATCTGCGTCCAGGGACGGCGAAGAATCAGCAGCCTCGCGATGCTCCTCCCCCCCCCCCCCCCACTACCACCCGCGGTCGCCTCTTCCTCCTTACATTAAGCAGCTTTCATCAGACACGAGACACCTGCAACCCGTAGTGGGGAGACAGCGTCTTCAACTTGCGTTCCATAGTGTTTGAAGTTTATTTATTTTTAACGAATCTATTAATTAAATGAGCGTAGACAAATTTACTGCTCTAATAAAAGAGGAATCCCAACTAAAATGTTATAAAACGATGGCTGTACCGGCTCTGATGTATGGTAGTGAAACGTGGGTACAATACAGGAAAAAAAAATTCCGAAATGAAGTTCCTTAGATCAGTGATAGGATATTCCCTGAAGGACAGAAGAAGAAATGAACAAATTAGATAACTGAATATATTTTCTTTGAATGCTAGAATTTCCCCAAAAAAAAAAAAAGGGGGTAAATTGGAAAGACCATGTTTTAAGAATGGATAACCACAGATATCCGAAGCTTGCCCTGGAGTACCATCCTACTGGAAGAAGAGATATTGGCCGACCTATGAAAGAGATGGTCTGAAATCTGAGGTCGGAACAGGCTGAGACCCGTTCCATGAAGAGGAAGTAATTAAGCAAGTCTAAGAAAAGAGCACACACTTCAGACGAGGCCTGTCGATTACTTCCAAGACATCGCACATATTGCGAACATCGTTTCGCGGCACTCCAACTTAGCTAAACACAACTTTTATAAAGTGCTATCACTGTAGAGGGGCCATGGTGGTACTAGTGGCTAGACAGTTACATTGGACCTCTCGGTCAGGTATTTTGTATTTTTACGCTGCGCTCTTAGCCTTGCGGCCTTACCGCGCTTCGGCCTCTCAATAGGCAGGGGAGAGGAATTACGTCCTCTCAACGCAAGAAGGCCAAGATTAATGCGACTGGTAGCCAGACACAAAGCCCAAACTGGCCGGGGTTCTATCCATGCCCCTACTGCCTCTCCAGGGTACAACCGGAGCAGGTTGCCGCTCACCGCCCGGCCTGTCAAAGAGAGTGGGAATTTATCCAGACCTCCTCCAGCATACAGAGTCAACCACTGCCACACGAGTCCAACCCTATGATCGGACACCAGAGACAACCTCATGGTCGGGCCAACCGATTGTCCCGTGCTACCACTTACTTTCCATGGCACTTGTGGGTTATTCATGGTCGACATTATCCCCCGAATGGAATGGCAAGAGGAATTCCCTTCCACAAGTGGTTGAGAAAACCTCACCGGGCATAGCCTTACACCCAATGAAGGGCCGGTCACACTCCACTCCTTGGGAACCATATCCTCAGTGGCGGGGGATTACTCTGACCCAGAACGGCCACCACCCCGGCGGCCGAGTAGTCGGGACCCCTACCCGGTGTCGCGGCTCACCGGGGATAGCAGTGGTTAGACTACTCGCATCCCACCTTGGCGAACCGGATTACATTCCCGGCGGGGTCTCTCCCGTATTTTCGCATGTGCGTTTGTGCCGGACGATGCCACTGGTGTCGGCGGGTTTTCTCGCGGATCTCCCGTTTCCACCGCCTTTTCATTCCGGCAATGCTCCATACTCACCACAATCACCATCATAAGATCTTAAGACCTCGCTTTTAAAGGCCGCCCAAATTTCTTAATTTACATTACCTAGGAAAGGTTATTTTATCGGAATACTATAGTGTGACAAGAGAGAAAAAAACATGCGCAGACCCCAGTGTCAGCCGGCAGTCACATAACAATCACTTGAGGTAGTGGACGGGATCATCACTTAGCAGCTCGCAACTATGTAGGATCTGTCTGGCACGGTTGTTGGGCGGCCGGAGTTAACGGTACGACTAACCTCCATGGCATCTACGTCGCGTATAAAGTTGAAGGCTGTTCACGATAAAGTGAGCATTTTTTAAATCAACCTTAGAAATAGGGTACTGCCCTGCCTACATAAATTTTAACGAGCGCACTGAATGGCACGCGCCCAGTAAAGTTGGTAACGATGGATGGGAAGTAGTTCCGTATTTTAACGTCGAAAAAACAGTGCTGGGTAACCGTTTATGGTAATTTAAACAATTTCTTTAGCTTTCTGTTTTTTTATGCATGGAAGTGCAAAAATGTGCAGATTTCTAAAATATTTTCTTTTCTAATTATTTAACAGTTTTACTTTACCGATGCATGAATAAAGTGATGACGCCCACGATAATGTTAATCTTTCATAAGGCGGAACAATACACAGTGTGCATACAAGTAGACTTCAAGCAGGGCTTTCAAAAGTGTTCATTTTACCATGAATAGTCTATAGGTACACCACTGCGGGGCATGGGAACAGAGGCAATGGGTGACGTGCGGTTCCGAACCCCCCACTGAGGTTGTAAAGATTCCCACCGGAATCACGATGAACCCCATGAACCCCAGAATCATAATTAAACCGAAATTCCTTATTTATTGTAACTTTTGGGCCGTCTCGTAAAATTACAATTCCGTTTATTTATTCTTTTACGTCGGATCGGACGTATTTTAAGGTATGCATTCAAGGTTTGGCAAGCACCACAAGAAATTGGAGGGTTTGAGTACGCCTATACTATGGAAAGTTAGAAACATATTCCTGTCTATCAACATGATCACAAAAAAAGGTGGTAGCATACAACAAATAGGTTTATTATTGTTAATTATGACTAATGCCCCTTAAATTTTATTTGGCAAGAATAAAATAATACTTCCTTAAATTTATAGGTTCACTTAAAAATAAGTATTTGATTAAAAGTGGTTAACTAGCTTAAATGTTTTATCACTACATCATTTTCAAAACAATTTTATAATTTGTAACTCAATAACAATGTGTTTTTAAGGCGGCCGTATACCTGGTGCTTGAAATCCTGTTATAGCACATTTGAAAAATGTGTATTTTGACGAAACTATTAAACGTGCCTCCAGTAGGTTTACCTACGAAAAGAAAGTACATTCCAGGCGGTGTGGGAATGATACAATCAAGACATCGTGCACATTGGAAAGGCTATTTTCAAGCCCTCCAGAAAAATTAACAAATGCTTATTCAGAGTGCTGTATCTCACAATATGCGAACAGGATACATGGGAAGCTACGGCAGAGGCGTGCATGAAACTTTGATACAGAGGGGCGTCCTATAAAATTACGGGGTCACCTCTTAAATGTCTGCAGTTCTACGTTCACGACGAAACCGCCATGCGCTAGTTCAGGAGCATATGCGTGAAGGCGATACTTTTAACTTACGCCAGCCAGCATCTATAGGTTTTATGGAAATAAACTGTGGTCTAACGTATTTATTTCGTAATCAATAACATTGTACTGTGTCCTAACAAATAGATTTAATACACCTGAAACGGAAGCTCGGCCACCAAGACCTTCTCTTTCTAATGGCCGTGAGCATGGTAACCGAGTTTCTGTAGTAAGAATAAACGTCTTTCATAGACGAACCCTTGCTTTATTAATACGCTTTCTACGCCCTTATTGCAGAGACAAGCACAAGATGTCGCATACAATGTTGCAACGCAATTCAGTGGAAAAAAAAACCGTCGTTTAAATTTTCTGACCTTGCTACGTTCTAAACCAAGGGCGTGGCAAGGCAGGATTTGCATAAGACCTAGCAAAACCATCAGAACACAATAAATGGCAAAAGCCATGCAAATAATTTTTGTTTCTCTACAGTGTAAGGGTACATGATAGTTATAAAATATTTGTAACAGAAACAAAGAAGTGTGTTAATACTCTTTATTTTTATTATAGTTTTTTGTTCAATTCTTTCATATTTCTTAAAGATGAAAAAAAAAGACTTCAATTTTTTATTATTCTTACACTACACTTTGAAAAGTGAACATTATTTTCCTATCCCATACATAAGATATTTACTAAAACATTTACATGAAAAGACAGGTTGCCAAAGTATAAAATAAAATGCAACCAGATACTTCAGGTACCAAATACATACGCTCCTATTCAGCAAATTTTTCATACAGGTTATGTTTATGCCCTTCACTGGCCATTTTAATGAGTAACAAACAAAAGGCGATGACAAAATATATTGGGCAAGTGACCCCAAATTGCCATCATAACCAAATGGCAGCTTTATTTTTGTCGCACCCACATTTACTCTTGATATTACTAAATAATTTTTAGTTCCTACAACAGGAACTAACAATTTTGGTAACACATTCCTGGTCATACTAAATGAGCCTGGAAACCTCACTTTACTGTATATCTACTCGCGATACCAAGTGGATGAGAGCAACTGCTAAGCAATGCCAGCCTTAACTCCCACAATTGAATGTGATTTTTGCAAATAGCACTAACTTCTTTAAGTTTCAACTTAAAAACATTCGCCAATCATAAATACACAGAAGCTCGCATATCACCTACAGGGTTACCACAGACTAAGACAATAATTATTGCCTTTGGTTACAAATGGTCTCCGTTAAAAGTGGTTACGAGTGGTTACAACCACCTAACTTCTTGGCTACGTCATGGTCACCATTCTCCTTATAAGTTTACAAAACCCCTGGTTACAGAAGGTAACATTATCGAATTTTTGGCTAAAAGGCCAACATTTCTCGAAACTTTAAAAATACCTTAAAAATTCCAGCCAGCATGGCCCTCGCCTAACGTCAAATTGACGTAAGGGACCTGTTCGCTTGAAGAGTCTAACGTGTGTATCAAATAAGAATTCTACTTATCTCTGGTAGAATCTTGACTCCGCGAGGCCGCTGAACTGACACCAAAGGCAGCGTGCACCGGCTTTAAATACACAGATCCGCCCTCCTACGCTACCAATCAAATTAATTTCCCCTCAAAACCCCCGAATTTCCAAGAAATCGTTGGGCTTTCAATTACTCCTAGGAGTGATCGAGCTAATCACAACCAATGGCGGTTGATGTTACCAAATATGGTGAACCGTCGCAGCGGATACCTATTTCCCTTAGGGGGCCTAACAAATTGAAATATCAAACACCAATAATATTGCAGTATGTCATCAAACTTCGCCTCTTGACCAAGTTGCCAGAAATGGCGTAATCAGACGTGATGTCTGTTTTGGGCGGCGCATGCACCATGGCAGGCAGTTCTCAGCGCTTGTCGTCGACGATGCTGCGCTCCAGTGACGATTCGCTGAAACACCTGCCCGTTAAACACTTCTCTGCCAGGTCAGGTTGCTGCCGCACGGGAAAATATGCACGAACATTAACAGTTATTTTCTCGGCACCCCAAGTTTTTCAAAACCTTTTTTTAAGTGACGTGAAGCTAGCGAGAATATTAAAGGTGAGTTATATTATAGTTTCAAGTCACATCGGAGGTTTTTAAACCTCAACATCAACGTGTGAAAGTGTTCGTGCGTATTAGACAGTACACCGCACAAACCGCGACCAAACACAGTGAGTATTTTTTTTCTCGAATGGCTGAATGTCGAGATGGCCTGCCTGCTAGTACATAATTATTTTAATTATTAGAGGATGCGTGCGAAGTGGTCCACCCCATTAATTTTAAGAGTTTTTTTTTATTAGTTGCAAGTTGATATTTATTCCAAGACGTGCAGTGACGTGATGCTGCCCATAGCAACTTATGGACGTCATTCAAGCAACAAGTACCAACATAGGAAATTCAGAATCAATAGTCAAACAGATTTGGCAGAGGGTAAACAGGAACACCACTCTGACTTTTCAATACGTAAATGTGAGAAAACGGCACTATAAACTAATCCAAGTTGACGATTTTACATGCGGCGCTGCGTGGAGAAAAATACACAAGTTTTACATGGATACGGAAACCGTTCCAAGTTCGTATGTTCATATGTTCATGTGTGTGTATTTTTCGTGGCAAATTTTTTTATGAGCGGCGTGAATCTCTTTCTTTACAAATTTTGAATTATCTTCGCGGTTTTGTTATTTTAGTTGGTTCATAATCCCTAGAGTACCATCTCGGCACTTTCGCTTTTGTTTTTGTTAGCTTCCCATAGACAAGACTCGGAACAAATCACTGGTTAGTTACATAAACCAGCAGATGCTTATACATTTTTATTCTCGTCTGAAAGACGTTAATATACCTATTTGTGGCACAAACGGCGAATAAAGGTACTAACGATTACCGTCATTTTTCAGTCTTCTTTTACTACTATAAGTATAGGAAAAACTGTTTTATATATACTGGCTACATTTGAAGAAATTTTCATGTTTCAAAATCTGATAATGATTGCGTGATGAAATAAAATTCGTGAGTTCTTTTTGACGTGAATACGTCTTTAAATTTGCAACCATAGTGAGAGGCAATCCAGAAAACCCGATGATTACAAAATCGGGGGATACAGTTTGGCATTGCAGCTCCGAATCTATCGTCTACATTAAAAATAATTTACACAACTCGATTGTCAAAGGATCAAAGAATATGTTACGTTGAGTGAGTACTGCTAATAAGTATCGATTGGGGAGGGGAGGGGAGGAAGCGCCGCAATTTTGAGTTCGTTTCGCCGCATCTCATAACTTCCGCGTAGTATATAACTTTTGACTAGGAGAAACTACGTGGCTCGTTTGAGTTTCAATCGATAGCTATCGTCAAGATCAATCGATTGTGTGTGTAAAAACATTTGTGTGCCATGGTTATGGTGAAATTGTATGCATTTGATGTAAAAAAAAAAAATTAAGAAAACTTAACACAATTTCGGCCTATGCTCGTTAGAAGCCAAAGCGAAATACAGAAATCGTATACGTGAAGGCCGCCCCTGCGCAGAAGGAAAACGGAGAAGGTTCTTGTGTTTCTTGTCCAACTATACCAACTCGGTTTTATACCGGCGGCAAGCTGGCCAGTAACAAACTATGCACAGCGCAGTTTGTCCAGCGAAATGTGGACTACTAGGACAGTGGCTAGTTGGAATACAGGAACCAAAACAAACGGTTTTCATGCAGTGGTGTATGCACCATAGGTGCGACCCACTCCTAACTTACTTTGAAGTTCTGTAAATATGTGCCGCATTTGAAGTGTTAAACCCCACTCAGAGGATGGGGGTAGGGGCAAGTCTTTTTGACATACCTCTTAAACATACCTCTCATTATGATGCCCTTTTCTGTGTTCAGGGAGGGGCAATTTATACCCTGCCTCCGTTGTTGTTACTCGTTACGTCACTGGAAACCCGTGCAAAATGGCGCTCTCATACTATACCTCGTGCAAAAATATCTCGTGCAAGGCGGATCCCGTACGAAAGCAGCAAATAGAGCATGTCCTATTTTCACGTGATATGTGCACCAAATGTGTGATTCTATTGGTCGCTTTGTGCTAGTCATGTAGCCACGTATATATCAACCAGAAAGGTAGGATAAGTGCAGAGAATAGAGCTGTGCGAAGAGAAATCAGGCGAGAGACATTTTTTGTGAATAACTCTTGAAAATTTGTTTTGGAAATTGAGAGGCATTTGTATAGTGTTGTGAGATTGTTGGACAAGTGCAAGAGACATCGTGTTCTATTTTGTTGCCACTCCAATTTTTTAAACAGCGAGTGTTCATTTGATTTAATTATAAAAATGATGGCTATTTAAGATATTCCGAGGCCATCAACTTCTCTGATGCAAGAAGTTATTTTGCTGCTAATTTGATCCGTGTTCTAATTTCTCTTGGAATTTGCCTGATATTGTGGCATGAGATTGCTCAGTGAGGACTCGTACGAAATCCATTTCTCGTCGTGTAAAAGCAGCTTTACTGCGGGTTCATCCCCAGCGCAGCACAGTGGTAGAGCGGGGCGGCCCAGATAGCACCCTTGCCAGCAGATAACTGCAAGCTCACACGCGACCAGTAAGCCTTCACGCGATAACGGGCTCGGTCCTATTGGCGCTCGCCGCAGGTGGGCCACGCCGGAACCGCTCATTACCCCCTCTCCCCGCTCGACACCGCGGAAAAAATTACCTCCGCTGCTGCGTTATCGCACAGCAACACGCTTCCTGCAAGAACGTTGTGTACTAACAGTTGCTCCTTTATTCCGCTCTGTCTAGTCGACCCACCAGGATTGCCCACGTGCGTCTACATCTTCGTTACCAGCGATGAAAGAACACTCGAACCTTGGATATGTCTTCATTGCTTGTTGCCCCAGTACGCAACCAGATTTACCTCGGGCCAAGTAGCTCACGATCCGCTCCTTTGTTCCTCCTAGTTCCTTTTACGAAACACATTTCAACTTCTAGAAATTATATATAAGTAATTCTTTCCTCCCATATTTTTTTACATCGCATAGCTTTCGTACCTAGGCATGTCAAAATTCACAATATCTTTGTTTAGGGATTGTACCAATAAAACAAAATCGTTTACACAAAATTTAACAAGGGTACCCAAAAGGTCACGTATTAATTATTTTTAAAGTAAACTTACCAAAAGTTATTTACAATAAATTATAACTAATTGCAAATAGAAAAAAATGAAATAATTTCTTTATTTTAAGCAACTTATAACAATGGCTATGGCATTTCATAGCGTAATTTTTAAGATTCTTCTAAGTAACTTATGTTATCTCATTTCAATGTGAAATAACTCATTTCGGTAATTATGTTACTGTATAATATTTGTATGCGGCAAAAACACTAAAACTGTGTATGATTTTGACATGCCATTGTGTAAAATATATACCGTTTGAAATAGTTTATGCGGAGAAGTAGTAATAGTAAATAATATTAACAAGTTGAACAGCATTTCGTACAAATATAATATTACGAGTTTTTCGGTGGCAGTGCCCATAAGGGAGTGTGTAGTAGAATGGGACCCAGTTGCTCAAATAACTGAAATACGTAGGTCCAAACAGTGTCACACACCAAAAATTCAAAATTTAGATAAGTATGCCTTTGTGTTCTGTAACCAGTGGCTATAATAATTTCACAGAAAATAGGCAGTAGTCGGAGAATTGTGACGAGTCGGCCATAAGCGATTGGGGATTCGGAGCCTCGGAGCAGTTCATGCTCTGTCATTCTGGTCACCCAGCCGCCATATTCGAAGCCAGTGATTTTGAAAATTAACCTTTGTCCTTGACCCCAGCAACCTTTGATCTTAAAATCTAAAAAAAAAAATCCAAAGAAATTTATTAAAAAATTTATTATTAAAAATAAAGAAGTTATTTTAAAATGTATTAAAACGCATAAATTTTCCGGAGGTTTCCCCTCTCCCCTTCCTCAGATTACTCAGTCCGCCATCTTGGTAGGTGCAACCATCTGCCATAATGATAGGCGTCATGGCAGTCATGTTTGTCTGTGCAGTCCGCCATCTTGGTAGGGGCAACCGTTCACCCTCTGGTAGGTGCAACCATCCGCCATTTTGATAGGAATCACAGCAGCCATGTTGGTATTTGTCAATCGTCATTTGTATTAGAAGTTGCCATTTTGGTTTTTCTCTACCGTCATTTGTTTTCTAGGCTGCAATATTGTTTTTTTTTCGATCGTCATTTGTTTATACATTGCTGGAGGTCTCCCCAGTACCGTGTCCAGTAGACGACTTTCCCCCACCACTTGCTATTGGCTGTTTAGTCGGCAGGTCTTCACCCCCATCGCATTCACGAATGATTTTCATTAGCTAATTACTGACATTTGTTCGACAAATTAGTAGATTTCGCTCCACCCCAGCAGTGTTCTCATTGGCTAATTACTTACATTCGTTCGATCCCCTCCAATAGATTTAATTGGCCGATTTCTCGGGTGTTTTCGAAAACCTTCATTCGACCAATTACTCACCTTTGTTCGACCAATTAGTCAGCAGGCCTCCATCCCCGCCAATGTTTCTCGTTGGCTTATTACTTAATTTCGTTCGACCACCCTGATTCTCATTGGCTAACCATATCATCATCATCATGTGACAATCTCTCTGATTGGCAAATTTCTCATGTTTTTCGAAAACCTTAGTTCAGACCAATCGAGGGCCTATGTTAATTGCGAGTACAAACTATGTTTATTTTTTTTAATTTTCCCCCCTTAAAAGACTCTTTATAAGATGCACCCCAAGTACTCTCGTGCAAGCGGTAATTTTTCTCACTGTCGTTACTTGTTCGCTATTCCAAGAGGAAAGCCCAGTGACCATTTCGAAACTTTCAGAGTTTCAAACCCCTGTTAAATTTGTGTTAGCCATGTTTTCAAGCGAGAATAAAACAGCAATAGCAACGGAGCAATGCAGAAGAAAATAGAGATAATTTTTTATAGCTCATCCACGCTATACAAGCGTGAGGAGCAACATCGTCAATGCCGTCTACTAGCACGAACCCACAACCATCAGGCAACTCGTACCAGCCCCCATCTACCAGGACCTCCTACAGCTGATTCTCTCCCAGCTTCGCCGATAGCCACATCAGCTCCGACTTCGAATACAGTGATATTTAAGAAGCAATGGAAGTGTCCGTCGCCGAATTTTCTCCATTTAGGTCAGAAGAAGTGAGCAAGAACACTGAACTGAATTGTGGGTACCGGCGTGTAAGTTTTCGAGATGCTCGAGACATTCTGCAAATTCGATTTTGTGATGGTACAATTCACTGGCTATGCTGCTACGGTGATTTCAAAGGCTGTTATTTGCGGGACACATAACATCGAAAAAAACGGAAAAAAAAAAAAAAAATCAATTGTGGACCTTGACTCTACCATTCCTTGCTCGCTGACCAGCTTCCGGCAGCAGTTATGTTGTTGCGTGTAACAACTCACCTATCTGAAAGCCACGAAAGGACGGCGTCTCAGAGCCTAGGAAGGGCACCGTCTGGATTCTCCGTTAGGGTGCCGTCTGGGTGCTCCGGAAGGGTGCTGTCTAGGTGCTGCTGAAGAGCGTCTCCATCGCGATGTCCACCATTGCTGTCGGTGAAGTATCGGATACTACGATGGTCCCCGATGGTGCAGCATCGCATCGTCCTGAAGCGATAGATACAGAAGCACCCATGTTGTAGAATAATTCCCTCGCTCTAATTAGGAGAGTCTCGTCACACTCGGACCATTAATCGATAGATGATATTACGAAGATAGCTGCTAATGTCCTTAAAGTAGCCACATCATGGAGTCTTCAATACAAATATAAAGGCAGCAGAGAATAATGCTTAGTATTTTAGATTTAATCGTTGTCCATAGGCCGCGACCTCAAAAAAAATTGGGTAGCAATTTGCCTGCATCAAAACCTATTACGGGATCACTTTCCTTCGGCGCCACAGTGCCTTTTTCTCAGCTCCGCGCACCTCACTCCATATTCAAGGGTGTGGTTGTGAAGGGTACCTGGGCTCGATTTCGTTCCAATCGTACCCTGTACACTGTGCCTACCCTCTGAACACATGTTACACTTCGTAATACACATCAACATACCTTTCACAGTCTGATGCAGTACAACTATGGTGCATCGACGCCCAAACTAAAGCTTATAATTGCATGCCTAGCCCTTCCTATAATGCTCTGTATGGCCCCACCACAGCCTACCTCCCTCTCATGTGTCTGTATGATTGCAAATAAAAGAAATTTGCCTATATGTTCGGTTTTACTATGTAGGCAGGACCCTTAAATAAGTTAACATTATAATTTTGTCTTAAAAAATATATAAATATATTTTTACCATTAAAGTATTAATATTTTACCAACGAAATTCCGTCAATGGCCAATAACAATGTAATAGAGTGGGGGGACGGTCAATGGCTAATAAATGGAGTGGAAGTTTTTCCCCGCTGTAAGAGATCGTACGTTGCGGTTCCCAGGAACGGCTTGGAGAGAAAACCGGCGGAACTGCGCTGGTCATCAGTTTCGATTTCGATCCAGGAGAACAACTAATCATGCACGAGGGAGGAAATGCAGCTAGCCGCCAGGAAGCTTGAATTGAACCCAGCATGGCAATATTTTGGTCGGCCTGCAGCACGCGTGTGACAGGGTAAGTCCGAGCGAAAATGGACAATTACTCCGCTCATAATTTTCCTGATTCCTTAGTCCGCTCAAAGTCCATATATGTTAGTGGCAAGAATCCCCATTGCTCCTTCGGTACTGCATGTTTCCACGAGTCAATCCTTTAAATAAGATTTTCACTTCTATTTTTTTTTTTTTTTTTTTTTTTTTTCCCCACAATTTATTTATTTAGCAAAAAAAAGTCAAAACATATTTTTAGAAAAATAAAGGTTTAAAATAAAATTCAGAGATAATTGATTTTTATATAGGTATCTTTTATTTACACAAATAAAAAAAATTACAAATTTCAAGAGTCTTTAAAAATTTAATGCTCGAGGCAAAAAAAATGTTCGTAAAAAATTATTAGCAGTCTTTGACGTTCGATCTGACACAGTAGAACGGGAATTTTTCACAGTGTCTTCTTCCACATTTAAGTCAGCCATGGGCCAACCCATGTTGGCGGCGGCAGGTGGTATCATACGTGGACATTTGCAGTGGCACGCTTCACAGTTCAATGCAGGTTCCCCAGAAATGTCATGCATCGTGGCGTCAACACGGTGGCTGCAGCACGGCCTTCGATTTTTAGTTGGGGCCGTTTGAATCGAAGCCTCGCTGGTATTAATTTTCCCCACGCACGCAGACCTGGGCGCAGCAGTCAGGAGCGTGATTTTCGGTGGGTTGCTGGAAGAGGGCCGATCTTGCCTTCTTCTCGACGTTGCTGCGAACTCCAGAACCTGGTCCACGGTTACTGCACGAGTAATATCCCGTTTCATGCGATGAGCCGCGCGATTCCCACGAGGAAAGAAAGTTATTAACTGTTGAGTAAGCTTGCAATCACCCGGAGTCGCTGAATATAACTCGTAGTTCCATTGATCACATTTTTCTTCGTACATATGTACTGATCCAGACTCCCGGAATAAATAGGTGATTTTAGAGTCGTCTGGATATGATAGGACGAACAGGTTCTCCGGATGAAATGATCTCATATTACTCCCAGGTTGACTCCTGCTCGACTGGGCGACTAATTTATTTTCAAGTTCGATTTATTTTTATTTACATTTTTTTTTTTTCGCATCGTGGAACGACATCATCTATACGTGTAACTTTAATGTGATCAGCAGGTGGCTTCGTATATTTCACTGCCCAAGATCACACATAGTCCTTTGCAGCAGCTGTTCGCAGCAACTACTGAAGATAATTTTACACCTACACCAGCACATAACGGTATTTTTTCCAACTCTACATAGTGCGAAATAACGTCTGCAAGCTCTTCTCGGATGCTGGCCGGTATACCAAAAAAAAAATATGCTCTACATACATACACACACACACACACACACAAATATATATATATATATATATATATATATATATATATATATATATATATATATATATATATATATATATATATATATATATATATATATATATATAATATTATATATATATAACCGTGTTAACATCTCCGTGAAATGAGCATGCCACTCATAAAGTAACTGTGCTTTTTTCGAAGCGCTGACGAAAGAACTCGCCTTCGTGTCTTTCCTCATTTTACGAAGCGAAGGACATATGTATCGCAAAAATAGTTCTTGTCAGTAACATACTGTACCTCGAATGCCAATTCCGATTCCCCTACGATCGTCAACTGGCGATCGTCGAACGTTTCACGGAACTCGTGGTGCAAGCGGCACTCGATTCATGCTAAAACGTCTGGTTTTACGGAGGCTATGCACCTTCGTCTAGATTGGGCGGGGTTCGATTCTTCGACGACATTGACCAATAACTAGAAAAAAATAAGATGCTTGGTAAAAAAATCTTTCCTCAATATCGAGTATTTGAATTATATGTTAAACGGTACAACGCCTTTGATTCAAACATGTACATCCAATGGCCGGATTTTGTATACATTGTATAAAAGCAGGAATGAAAGTGTATGGAAATTGATTATTATGAATAGGTTTGATACTATGTATCTCAAATATAAATTTAATTTTTCTAGACTAGTTGACTTGCTATTCTCCATTAATTCATTTAGGTTCATTTACGTGGATGAATTTGGAAAGGTTGTCCAGTTTCCATCGGAACTGGAAGCCATCGAGTCCAAACTACAAAATGGAAATTTTGTAAATTCTTTTAAAAAATACCTTTGATTATTTCTACCTCGTTAAGAAAATGGTCATTTTGGTAATTGTTGACCGGTATATTTCAAATTCATTGGCTTTGAAAATAACCCTGATTATTAATTTTTTTCGTAAGAGAGGGTGTGTTTGAGAGAAAGAAATGAGTTGATGGATTCCTACTCGATTAGCATAATTGTTCAAATTGTATAGTCGCTTGCAATATTGTTAGCATATTGACTTTTACCAGATGCGAAAACTCCAAAATACGATTCCGTGAAATCGGGTAAAGATCTGTTTATGTTGAACCGGCTCAAAAATGAAAAACTCAAATTTGCCACTGTGTAAAACAAATACGTATTGCATGCACGAAGTTTTTGCAGCGGGCACCGAGAAGGCGGAAAACTCGAAAATTGAGGTGAATTTTATCGGAGAATTGGAGAAAGAGCCCGCAAACTAGGTCAGAATTTCGAGAAACAAAAATGTTTCAATCGTAAGCGCATGCAAACAATTTCACCGAAACTCCTCAAAGTCGGGACGGAATATAAAGTCCAGCTACGCGGCGATTTAAATTCCATATATTTTGTGTCAATCTCCCCGAAACTGAGCATTTCCGATGGCCTGCATGATGTACGGTTAGTGTAGTAATCCGAATCAGTTCGATTACATAACGTATGAACAATATTGCAACTTGATGAACGCCGACGGTTCCAAATCCTCAAACAAGAACGAAAACTCGAGAACGTTTATCTGAGATGTGAACGCGATCGCAAATGGATTTTGGAAGTATGCACAAAGAATACGATTTTTGATGGCACCGCGTGCCTTACGAGCAACGATGCGATCCTGATGTATAGGAACATTAACAACGTTTGTACCGACAAGTTGAATGAAATCTGGTTGCCTTACGTGGACGATTCCTAGATCGTTTGTAATTACGGATTACCAGAAATCGTCAAATGTGAGCATGGGCTTTCTAAATGCCGAATGAACTGTCTGGAAAAAAAAATTGTATTACACATGCGATAGATGTAGCCTGACTTATCCCTACATCGATATATAATGTCTTCAATGCAGGCACGGGCCTTTGTGAAAATCTCACCCTTGATTTCCTTCCCGTCCCCTGTCATTTTCCGGAATATCCATCGCTACAGCTAAGGCTAAGGTTCAAAATAGTACCTGGTACGAATTAATTGCTTCTATTCACACAGCTTTCTTAAAAACTGTATATATGAGCTTCGAAATGTTAGAATGTTGAGCCACGATGAGAAAAGAAACATTTGCATTCGATGCAGTTTCTCTCGAAAATAGAATAATTTACGTTAAGCCCACGTTCGAATAGGAATTCAGAGAATACACCATAGAATCAAGTTTGTTTTGGCGGCATTTTTGCAGGTATCTTCTTAATGGAATTTACTCAAATCATCGATGCCAGGACAACATTTATTCCAATTTTATACAAGAGCAAAACACATAAACCATTCGATACTAAAAATATTATGTGAGAAAATAAAAAAGATATGGCAAACTTAGGCGAGAAGGTTAGATATAGTTATGTAATTGATTTTGCTTTAAAAACTATCCCCAAAAATACAAAAAAAAATTTAAATCACATATTGATTTTTCAGTCTTTTTAAATTTGTTCCTAGTTGGCTTGAAGCGAGGAGACAGTACCCGAACAAAAAATATATTTACAACTTTCCACTTTTACAAAACGTTTTAACCCCCCCCCCCCTTTTTTTTCGGGAAAAGTAAATCACGTAACGTACGCATTGGCTTTTTGATAATATTCTATCGCGATTCTCAGATTTTCACGCATTCCGGTCAGAGAAATGACCATCTTTACTTGATTGTTGTCGTATTTTCGTTCCAATAACTGTTTGAAAATCGACCGACTGTGGCTTGCTATATGGGCACTTTGTATGAAAAACCATAAAATTGTTGATTTAGTTGGTTTTCCTTTTAATTGTCCTTCAATCCAGCCGTCATAACAAAAATAGGCGTGTGTTTGGTCAATTGATTTTCAAACGGGGCTAACTTCGTCGCCATAACGTGGACAAATGGTTTGGAAACATTAAGAAGAAAGATGAAAATAATATAACTTGTAAGTATTGCAAAGTAATCGATTAACATATCGTTTGAGTCTAACAAATTTCGCATTCTATTGATAGCTATTACGTCAATATTCTTAGGATCCACAAATTTTAATTAGTTGTTGTATACTGTGTACCAATTTAAATCTACTGGTGAATAAACAGTTTCCTCTGAGGATTCAAACACTCCCTCTAGACTATGTTGCTCTATTTAAAATTATTTTTGATGGCATATCATAAAAATGATGTGCGTTTGAAAGAACAAACATTTAGTGCTGATATTGCGTATTTGAAATGTACTTTTTGATCTTGAGATTGTCCATCAAAGATACTGAATTGCTTTCGACTTTAAACAAAAAGGTAATGTTGTACTTGTTGAACAATTCCATCGCCTCTCCTATTAAATACCCTGAAGTATTTCAGTATTTATTAGTATTTAAATCAATATATTCAACCTCGTCATACACCATGATAGTTTTTGTATTTGGTATTCAATTATAATCTTGGAATTCCAAAGAAGAATCTATAATATAACTGCATTCGCTAACATACGAATTGTTAGCGAATGGAACATAAACTATTACGTGTTCTTCCTTTAAGTTATTGGGAATGGGAGTCTGAACTGCGCTGAGCGCTAGCGATGTAGAAATATCGATAGCTACTTCGACCAAATCTTTATTCGACGTCACTGCTACGCTTTTCTTTAATTTATTCGGTACGACGAAAACGAAATTATTTTCCAGCTCGAAATATTCGACGGGAAGGTTTGTCAAGTTGGTATCGTATTAATAAAACCGAGAGGAGCATTTGAAAAAACAACAAGTGATCGATCGATATGTATTGTAAATTATTTATGATTTGTGCCGCCAACCAGTTGTCTGTATTGAGAACAGAAACTGGGAATTTTCCCAATCCAGCATTGGGCTGTAAACGAATATCTTTATCTGCATACATTTTCGCAGCGATTCTTTCGTTACCAAACTGTATGGGCTTTAGCATTCGAATTTTACCTTTGATATATGACTTGACTGCCCGTAGTTTGACCATTCAACCCGTAGGCAAAATCACCATCGATTAGGTCGATGTTGGGGATTAATAATTGTAAAGTGACCACGTTTTTAAATTTTATAATCTAACTATTTACATCTGTATGGTTTATCACGAAAACTATATATCCTTCAAAATTGTATTTTACACAATTACCAAATTTAGAGCCAATATCTCGCGTCAACCTGTCTAAATATGCAGTCTCGCGAGGTTGTAAGCATTTTGCAAGTATCACATATCCAGTTTTGACAGTATCAGGTACTTTGTCAAAACTACTATATTTTGGCAATGTTTTTAAACAAATTCGATTCAGCTATCATTATGTAATTCTTATATTTATCCAATATGTCGGTATTATTAAATCTCGAACGAAGTTGAGAAAACTTTAAGTTACTTGATTTTGGGTGGATTTAGAAATATTTGTCTTTTTTTCCGATTCGATTTCCGCCAAGTAGATAATATTCTCAAAGGAAACTGTATTCACATCATATAAAAAATCAAATGGTTGAGTGCAGTTCTGGTTTAGTGCACAAATAATGGGGTGTGGGTCGTTAGCCAATGGACCAATGTGCGGATGTTTAAAAATTGCACAGTTTATTTACAATTTATGTAAACATATTGATATGATTCAGGTTTTTTGTTTAGAGGTCTAATCACATACCCCCTTTGTCTCGCCTCATCGCTATATAAATTATAACGAAGATTTTCCTTAACGTTTAGAAAAAAAAGTGTAATCATTCAAAGATGATAAATTATGTAAAATGTAAATACTGTTTTTATAATCAGATAAGTTTACCACTTTAGAAGCGATGAAAAAGTGCATTGAATTGTCATATTTTAAACCTTCTGAAATTTCAAGAGGCCCTTTTTTTAAATTTACCCCATTTAAAAATTGTTATTGTTTTGAAAACTCTGCAAACTTCCCATATTTTCATTTGGAGTCTTATATACCAAAAAAAAAAACAATACATTTAATAATATTTTCTTACATGTACATGTACAATAATTTATGATTTAAAATAGCATTTCTCTTTCAAAATACACACCCACACCCACCTACACTCACCCCCACACACACACACACACACACACACACACACACACACACACACACACACACACACACACACAAACACATATATATGTGTGTATATATATATATATATTTATTTATATATATTTATTTATTTATATATATATATATATTTATAGCAAGTTTCCCCCACTGTACATGGTGATGAGAATGTCGAATTGGCCCACATCCACATATTGTCTTGTGTTCGATACTTATTCAAAGAGTAGCGACTAATGTTTATGAGGTTGATGTAATGGCAATGATCAAAAATCTTTTCAGTCAAAAGGCAATAATAATACGACAAAGCACACACACTTTCGTCGTCCATCGAAGATAACTTCTTACCCTTGCCGTAGGAATTCACCAGATCCGAAATATCGCGTCCTTGCTCTTTGTGCAAATCGATTCTTTTTTGATGACCCGCTTCTGCTTCACCATAAATGAAAAATCTTCGATCACCTTCACCGTGGACAATTCTTCTAATGTACTCGTTGTTGGCAAACAAAATGGTAGTTTCTTCGCAATATGTTTTCTGAGCAAAACAGCAAAGCAGCTGCAAAGAAAATCTTCGATCTCATCGTTACCATCCTTCCAAATCCACTGCACGCTTTGTTATGCCGGCTACTGAAATCGTTCACGTATTGATAGCTGGGAGAGTGGGTTACAAATAATAATTAAAAAAAAACACTGTGGTGTATCTTCGAGTTCGTTTTTTTTATATTTATTTATTTATTTATTTTTAACATGCTCTTCAACATGGTGACAATTTTTTAAAACTGTTTTATTTGGTTTTTGCCGTGTTTGAACAGATTCGAAATGTCAAATTGATTGGAATACGCTGCCAAAATTGTTTTAATGACATAAACAGGTTCACAATCTTGCCATAGCGTAACATCGGTGCAATCTTCCGGCGCAAACAAGTCTGCCGTCGTTTACCATATTTGATCTTCACCTGCATCACAACTTACATCCCCTGAATTTGATTTTGACATTGTTTCTCGCCATATGAATAAATACTGTCAAAATTTAAAATGAAAATGAAAATGATATCGTCACGAATGTATTGCATCGTGATGAATGACGAAGGCGATTGTTTAATGTGATTGGCAATCACAATGTCGTAAACCAAAATGTTTCTTTTTTCCTAAAAATTGGCTAATTGCGGCAGATACAGTTGGTAAATATACGAATGATCCCTATGTCTACTTGCTGATTTCATACACATATCGAACGAGGCGTGATAATATTTCCATTCCACCCACAAGGTTTCTACATCCACACTCAGTTGTAGTTCATGACTAGTAGAATTTATTTCTCCTTTTACTTACGAGAAGCTATATAGCATATATATATATATATATATATATTATATATATATATATATATATATATATATATATATATATATATATATATATATATGCGTATATATATATATATATATATATATATATATATATATATATATATATATATATATATATATATATGCGTTGATAAAAAAGTAAAAAGAAAATAAAGAATTAATAAAAAACGAAGGGAAAAGCAAGGCAGGAGGAGTGAAAAAATATAAATATATCCTATGACGCCATGTATAAAAGACGGTGTATGTTGCTAACGCTACCACAGTTCCCGAGGCATTGCATACCTCGAGCAACAGGAGTCGTCTTCATTTGGTGTGCCTGGGAGCATGTATTCTAAATGTTATCGTCGCAAAGATTGCACAAGTGAAATTATTGGAATTTACAGAAAACACGAAGCCTTGTGAGAAAGAAGCAAACAAGAGTACAAATGCAGAAGTAAGAGGTATAAGGACTTTCGAGAGTTACTTTTGTTCAGCATCAAATATGGAGAACGTGATATCGACAAACACTCGGTGAGTAGACGAATAAAGCCTTTACGTGATTCCTACATACGGGAATGTAATAAAAATTAATTGTGCCAAGAGGAACGGTCGCATTTATGTGCCAACGCTGTGGTACTTCAGTGTGATGAATTTCATAGAAAGGCAAGAAAGTCGACGGGAAGAGATTCACTCGACTGCGATGGATGGAGTTTTGCAGAAAAGGCTGGAAGATGCGAGGTGAGTGGTTGATGCAGCAATGGATGCCAACTTTAAACTGAAAAGTATGGCAGGCCGTATCGATGAAGCGACATTTTTTAATACCGAGTTAAATTTGACCGATTTGGAAGAAGCTTGTGATAAGAATCCCAATTTAATAGATTTACCTCAAAACAGTAAATAAACTACATCAAAATGTAAATAGTGTATTGCAAAGGAAAACTTTATTTTTACTGTGTGCTACTTATTGCCACTTGTTAGCTAGGAAATTAAGTCTACAAGACTGAAATATAGCAACTTTAAGAGATTCCTTAATGATATAAAAGGAATTTCCCTAGGTAAATAAATGTTGGCCTAGACCTTACAAGAAATACTGACTCTATATATTATTCATCATTTCAAAATGTACACTTCCCGTCAGAATAAATGAGCGATGGAAAAAGCTTAAGTCCCCTTCGGCAATCTTTGGCTTTAGACAAGGTGTATAGCCTTGGCTCACAGGCAACTAGCCGCTCAGAACTATCCGGCCAATCGTTCAGCGTTTGAACTGCACCAAGAATATCTTTAGCTTCTATTGGAGCATCACTCTGACATTGGCTTCTCCAAGTGAATATAATACATTTAACTGGATGAAGTAACTCGTCCTGCGATTTACGAAGTTAAGGCAAAAACGTTATATAGCACACAAACTCCACACTGGAAGACCATGTCTCACGCGCAAACAGGTAACACTTAGTGGAATAAACAACCAATTATAAAGGCGAGCTGAGCTACAGTGTTGTGCAACATAGCTTATCCTGAAATATTTTAACGGAATTACTTCACATGAACGTTCGTGAGTCGTGCAGGCAGACAGCGGAAAGAAAACCAGCCATAAATGCGTGCCAAGCGACAGTGTTGTGCAACATAGCTTGTCCTGAAATATTTTAGTGGGATTACCTCACATGAGCTCCACACTAAACGTTCGCGAGTCGTGCAAGCAGGTAGCACTAAGCAAAAAGAAAACCAATCATAAAGGCGAGCTGAGCTACAGTATTGTGCAATATAGCTTGTCTCGAGGTATGTACGCGACATTCGATGCTTCAAACAATGAAAAGGTAAACGTATGTGAAATGACTATAATTATAGATAACTGTAAAAGAGAAATGCATAATTCCTCTGCTAGTAATTAAAATAAACCCTATTCTATGTGAAATGTTAAGTAGTTATAATATTTGTCTTTTCTTATCAATACACAGAAATGAATTTCCTGCTATCGTACGCATTTTCGAAAACCGAATATCATACTTTAGCTGAATATATGTCTATATTCGTCAGTAACTAAAGCCACTGAACATTAATGAAACAATCGGCGCATGTTGCAGATGCAATTATTGTATGCGCACATCAAAAATGTTTCTCTTGCATCTAACTGCTGTCTGCATGAAAAGCCACGTCTCATTTAACCGGGCCAATTTCTACACTGCCAAATCAAATCTTTCCGTAGGTTTCGTATTAACTACTGTGGCCGGCAGGCGTCTGTGCACGTCTGAGCGCGCAGAGTGTGATAAATGGAGCACTGGTAAAGAGGGCGGAGGGGGGAGATGGTGGGAGATGCGCATGCACGTCTGGCCGTACTATAGGTTATTCCATAAACATAATTTATGACGGGCTCAGGTATATGTAAGGCAATGGAGGACGAAGGACGTTCGCAGAGGAACAAGAGATTTATCCTCAGTCTTACAAAATTGCACTTGACCATGATATTTATATAAAAACACATATCATAAAAATATTATACTACTTGGTTTTTAACACTCGGTGCAATTTCGCGTGAATAATTTATATGTACAGTTTATCAAATTATAACAAAACAGTAATTTCAGGCCAGTGCTTTTCTTTTGAAACTATAGAAAAGATTTTGTATATTTATTTGCACAAAGTCGGGAAAATGAGTGTTTTTACTCACAGTAAGCTGACCCGTACTCTAAATAATGCATAGCCTACACACAGTGTTTATAAAACAAGAAATAAAATAATACAATTATAATCTACAGCATAATGTTTATCTACTTCACAAATTCCACCCAATAAATGTGCGTGTAAGCATTCTTGCCGTGCTAGATGGTAGTTAATGTGAAATTGTGGTACCCATATGCCTGGATGTTCAAATTTAAAAGCTCACTAAAATCACAGTAAACATTTAGAGTTTATATAAGAATGTGTTAATAATCTTGTCGGTTTATGTATTGTGTCTAGAATTCCGATTCACGTGCAAAATTAATGCCATTTGTACAAATTTTTTTTCAAATAACGCTGCTTTCAGTAGACGGTGTATTCAATACATAAACATTACTGTAGCGTTTATGATATAGTTATTGGTTATAACTTAATAGACAGTAATAAATGTTTGTCTATAATTCATGCCGGTAAATGTTATTCCAAATGCAAAGTTCATTAAGAGAAAATATTTTCCCTATTATGAAACAAAGAATGTGCAAATGTGTAATCCTATTTGAAAAGCATTAAAAACTAAAACATTAGCATTTTAAAACGATATGCTTGTCAAATTATTAGACAAACAGATTAGAAACCAACGCTATAATTATAGTAATAAGTAAATTAATTTTGTTATTGTTGTTGAAGATAAGGCCACACGCATTTACTCAAGAAGTTGTAGGTTCGATTTCTAATTGTAACGTATTTATTTAAATATTATATAAAATATAATCTTTGTATTGTATTTGTGGTATAAATAAATTTATGTTTGAAAGTATGTTATATATTAATTTAGATTCTCAATGAGCAAATGTGACTGAAATACAAGTTTGGCTGTAATGTTAAATGTCTATATATTGCAATCCCTCTTAGTAGGATAATATATGTATTACAATAAAAGACAAGTATTCTTTTGGTTACTAGTTTTAAAGGTTTTTATTATAAAAGTACCATAAAATGCACACATATTTCCAGATTTACAGCACTAATGTTTTTATTCCGTGACAACTTTTTTTCTCGTAGATCTCCTATTGGAAGTGACATTTCCCAAGAAAGGTTGACTCCTATGGACAAGCATAAATCACACCCTCACTCTATCCGGGATTCGAAACCAGAACCACTCACGCTCAACACTCAACCGACTTCACCACAGGGGGCAGTCAAAATGTCAACCGGAACACTGTCAGTGGTTATAAGAATTTATTTTAAGTGAACAAAAAGCAGCTTATTTCATTGGAGATAATTTATATGTTACAATTTAAGTAATATATTAATTAATTGTTCCACATTGTACCTATAATTCACTGCCACGTTGGTTGGTATTCGCTTGCCTGTTTTTGCGCTAAGTTAAATGCAGAAACTGCAGGCGAAGTTTTGAACATTGTTTTAAAACATCTAAAGTTTAGTTTAACCTTCATACATCACTCTTTTCTTTGGAATAAAAAAATTGAAATTAAAAATATATCTTTATCCTTTTCTCAGTTCTATTTTGTGTTTTTGTCCATCAGTGATTGTACTAAATTTTTCCTTTATCATTTAATTTAGTACTATTATAATTGAAAATGTTTTATATGTATTATTCATGATTAGATTAATTTATTCGCTGCCCCATAATGTGATTGATGATTTCGACAAGAGACACAATTCAAAAATTCTATGTCATCAAAAATATTGTGCCAACTATGGATATGTTACGAAATTACATTCGGCATTGGCTAGATAGATGAAAGCTCTGTACGAATTTGTGTGTTGTTATTTGCATTATTTCTGGACTTTTTTTTTAAAGTAAAATTGTTATTTTGTAAAATGTGTTCAAGTTGGCTTAGCATTATGCTGTCTCTAGCCCCTCAATGTTTGCAAATCTTGTAAACAATTTTTTTTGAGTAATGCATTCCCTCTGAGATATTCATTACGCCGTGCTCTAAACCTTCAGATCAAATATTAATATCCTCCACTCACCCCCATTGCAATGGTGAAAAAATATAATGAAAATGTGGAAAAGGAACAAGTAATCTGTTGATACATCAAACCACAGAAAGTATTCCATCTCCATCGTTGTTACTTTTATCTAACGTGATTTAAAATTGATACTATTTAATATTTGAACAAACAAATTGGACTCAATTTAAAAGAAAAGTAATTGAATTCTATTGAAGAATACACGCAGAAGGTAAAGAAATCCTCCAGTACACGCTGTCACAAGAGCACTGCTACATGCTGTCGCGTGTAAAAAGTCTCAGTGTCCGGTTTTGCATTTGCTGTAACTCAAGACAAAATATCGAATGTTTTTATGTCCTGCTAATACTGCTGGGACGCAGTCTTGCCGTTTAGCAAGAGACCGGACCGTGCAGAGCCATAGTCTAGGGAGTAAAAGGGGTCTCGTGTGCACAGAAGTTTGCCTGTACCAGTAGATAAGTCTACATTGGTAGCCATGCTGGAAGACAAGCGCTACCTCAAATATAATGCTTAAATAGGATTTCTCAGAAATTGTTGAACCGATTTGGCATCAGTGAAAGTAATGGGAACATCAAAAAGCTATATATAATTATATTTCTAATTTAGTAACTACCAAGTTCTGAATTTTAATGCATTCCTTCAAGTAAAGCTACGAACGATATAATGACTCAATAGTAGTATACAAATGGGCAATCTAAGAGGGGTTTGAAGCTACGCACAAGGGAACTAGGTGACCCCATCTTTGTTGACGCCATACAGGAAAAATTACCAGTTTTTCCCGTTCCCCCCCCAAAAAAGTCCCATTCCCCCTCAAAAATTTCTCATTCTCCTTCACGCCCATGGTGGCCATCTTGGATCCCAACCTTCTCTTCTGTCAATCCGATGCCAGGATGTTAAGACCCTTTCAACTAGTGTCCTGGTGTGTGCTGAGTTTCATGCTCTGTCATTCCTTTCGGGATCTGTCGACCTAGCGCCGTAATACGGTGTCGAATGCCAGCATTGGCTTACATGCTCGCCAGAAATAAGCGCACATATAAGCATAGTTGACTGTAATTTCCGAACCAGACCGCACCCCCGACGATGAGAAGCGTCGCAGGGCCACGTATATAGTTACCAAATTCATAACGTAGGCATTATCCACGATGGTGAGAAGGGTCATAGGGCCAAGCATAAACTATGTATACTTACAAGCATAATTAGCTGTAAGTTCCCAACCGCAATGGACATAGTTGCCAGATTCATAACATACGCAACATTTACAATGACAAGAAGGGTCGCAGGGTCAACTATACCCTATGTGTACTTATTTCGGAAATCATGCAAGATACAGTTACCAAATTCATAACATAGGAATCACCCACGACAGCAAGAAGGGTCGCATGGTCAAGTATTCCCTAAATGTACTTATAAGCATAGATGGCGATAATTTCCGAACTCTGTAAGACAAGGTCACCAAATTCATAACATAGGCATTATTCACGATGCCGAGAACAGTCGCAGGGCCAGGTATAATGTCTACTTATAAGCATAGGTACCTGTAATTCCCATAACATGTAAGATGTAGTTTTCAAATTCAAACATAGGTATCACCCCCAACTACAAGAATTATCGAAGGGCCAAGTATAACCATATAGCCCCGTGGGCTGTAATTTCCTTAACATGTAAGATATAGTTGTGAAATTCAAACACAGGCTTCAACCCCAACAATGAAAATTGTCAAATGGCTGAGTATAGGCTTTGTTTAGCTATATGCATGGTTGGCTGTAAGTACCAAACCACGTAAGTTATAGTTGCCAAATTCATGACATAGGCACTATCCACTATCATGAGAAGGTTCACAGGTACAATTATACCCTCTGTCTACTTATAAGCATAAACAGCTGTAATTTCCGAACTGTGTAAGATATGATTGTCAAATTCATAATATAGACATCACCCATGACAATGAGAAGGATTGCACGAGCAAGTATACCCTACGTCTACAAATAAGCATAGTCGGCAATAATTTCCAAAATGCAATTTAAAAGAGAGGTATCATCCATGACAACGAGAAGGGAAGCAGGGCCAAGTATACCCTATGTAGACTTATAAGCAAAGTTGGCTATAATTTCCGAACCACATAAGTTATATTTACCAAATCCATAATATAGGGCATCATCCCATGACAACGAGAATTAGTCGCAGGGCCAAGTATACCCAATGTCGACTTATAAGCAAAGTTAGCTGTAATTTTTTTAATTTGTTAGGTATAGTTGTCTAATTCATAACACAGTCATCGCCCTTGACGATGAGAAGGGCTTCAGGGCCAAGTAAACCCTATATCTACTTATAAGCATTGTGGTCTGTAAATTCAAAACTTCATAATATATGGTTCACAAATTCATTACATACACAAAATTCACAGTGATGAGAAGTGCCGAAGAGTCAAGTATACTCTGTGTCTACTTATAAGTATAGTTGACTGTAATTTTCGAAACACATAGGATGAAACTGTCAAATTTGTATCACAGGCCTCACCCTCGATGATGAAAGAGTCGCAATGCCATGTATACCTCATGTCTACTTATAAGGATAGTTTTCTGTAATTTCCGAATCACCTAAGATATAGTTGTCAAATTCATAACATAGTCATCACCCACAATGGTGAGAAGGGTCGCAGGGTTAAGTATACCCTATGTCAACTTATAAGCATAGTTAGCTGTAATTTCCGAAAAACAATATATAGTTGCTAAATTCATAATATATACATCATCCAACATGACAAGAACAGTCGCATGGCCAAGCATACCCTATGTCTACTTATAAGAATAGTTGGATGTAATTCTGAACAGCATAAGATATATTTGCTAAATTCATAACATAGGCATTATCCATGTCGATGTGAACAGTCGCAGGGCCTAGTATACCCTACTTCTACTTATATGCATTGTTGGCTGTAAGTTCCAAACCACATAAGATGTAGTTCCAAATTCATAGCATATTCATCATCCACAACGACAAGAGGGGTCGCAGAGTCAAGTATACCCTATGTATACTTATAACCATAGTTGGCTGTAACTTCCAAACCATGTAGGATAAAGTTGTCAAATTGTAACATGTGCATCACCCCTGATGATGTTAAGAGTCGCAGGGTCAATTAAACCCTATATCTGCTTATAATCATTGTTTTCTGTAAGTTCCCAGCTACATAACATATATAGTTAACAAATGCATTACATACACATCACCCACGATGATGAGAAGTGTCGAAGAGTCAAGTATACCCAATGTCTACTTATAAGTATAGCTGTCTGTAATTTCCGAACCTCATAAGATAAAGTTGTCAAATTCATATCAAGGGCCTCACCCCTGACATTGAGAAGGGTCGCGGTGCCAAGTATACCCCTTGTCAACTTATATTCATAGTTTACTGTAATTTTCGAATTATGTAAGATATATTTACCAAATTCATAATATAGGCATCATCCACAATGGCGAGTAGAATTGCAGGGCCAGGTAAATCCTATGTCAACTTATAAGCATAGTTGGCTGTTATCTCTGAACATAATATATAGTTGCTAAATTCATAACATAGACATCCACCAAAACAACAAGAACAGTCGCAGGGCCAAGTATAACCTATATCAACTTATAAGCATAGTTGGCTGTAATTTCCGAACCATGTAAGATGTAGTTGCCAAATTCTTAATATAGGCATAATCCACGACGACAAGAAGCATCATGGGTCAAGTATACCCTATGTCTACCTATAAGCATAGTTAGCTGTTACTTCCATACTGTGTAAGTTATAGCTGTCAAATTCATAACACAAGGCCTCACCCCTGATGATGATAAGAGTCACAGGGCCAAGTAGGCAATCGATAATATCTGTAGGAAATCAATTTCTTTATTAATTTTTGGTCATTTGCATATAATACTACATTTATCAGTTGTCTTGTTGGTGTCTCATATAATAAATTAAAATATAATACAAGTTAATGTATTGACAAACAAAAAGGTAACGCTCACACAAAATAACATGTCTGTGTTTTACTGTTCATATTCGTGTTTTATGCACCTCTGTGTTTGCACAGCCATGCGACCGGTAACAAAAGTGAACAGCATCAGATTATTTGACTGGCGGTTTGGGTATTTATCGTGCCTCTCCAATGCAACAGAGTTTCTTCCTGTTTGCCCATGTATTTGCAGCTCTGAACTTCATCACATTATCAGTTGAGTACCTTATTGCACTTTCGAACATGCCTTATGGTCTTCTCCCTTTTTTTAACAGATGTGCTCTGACCATACACACATTTAACAAACCTTGGGTCACCATTGGACTCTGGGCATGCATACCTTCTATGACACAGGCATATAAAACAGATTTGATTTACATTATTGTCTAGCGACATCTCGCCAGAACCAGAAGGTTCAAGGAAGTGAAACATCATTCTGTAGCGATGTCTCACCACAGCCAATAGGTTTGGGAGAGTAATAGGCCTTCTTGAGGTGGCAGGTTTATCCACCGCTAAAGCAGGCCGATGTTATGGTGTTCCAGAGAGCACTACGAGTTGATGGGTATGACAGTTCCGGGACACAGGTGACATGATGCATCGCAGAGGTACGGGTTCATGGAGGGTGTCGATTTCAGCCGAGGACAATCGTCTTATTACCCAGGCACAGTTTACTCCTTTCAAGTGTGCCAGTCAGCTAAAATGTGCCACGCACTTTCCTGCTACCTCGAGTGCCAGTCTGAGGCACTTGACGGCAGTGGGACTTAAATCCCGGCGTGCTCCAAGGAAACAAAATCTCACAGATGAGCACAGGATTTATCGACTCGCGACTGGTCAGGTGTTGTCTTCTCCGACGAGTGTGTGTTTTTTTTCTCAGCTAATGATTGCCAATGTGTGTCATCAGATCTCGTGGGACCCAACACAATCCAGAATATATGACCAAGTGCTCGCACTATGGTCATTCATCCGTTGCATGTTTGGGATGGATGAGTACACGTAAGATAGGCGTCTTGTACAAAACCGATGATCGAGATCCGAGTACACACAGCCTCAATGCCGGGCAGTATTAGCATATTCTAGAGAATATTATGATTCTCTTGGTGCGAATTTTGTATACCAATGGTGTGCTGTGCTTCCAGCAGGACCATTCTCCGATACATACTTCTCAGATGGTTCAAGACTGGTTCGCAAGGTAAGACCAACTAGAGATCTAAGATTGGCCACCTTAGAGTGCCAACTTATATCCAATTGAGAATGTTTGGTCGGAGACGAAGCGCATGATGGCGGCAAACTGGCCTGATCCTTGAGGTTACTACATCGGCCCTTTTCAGGGCCAAATAAACACTCATGTAAAAAAACGTGACACAAAAAACCAATGGTACACCACATTGCATAATGACCACATTTACATACAAACTAAAAGTGCGAGGTGGTTTCGAACACGAAACAGAAGGCATCAGAACCATACACGCGAGACCATCTTTGTTTGTTACATGTGTTTTTCATATGTATGCAAACATATGCTTACAAATGAAATGCATTTCATGATACTGTAACATTTTGCATTACAACGAAACAATGTAATATAACTAGTAGGAATGAAATTCAAGGTAAAACTCCAGAAACCTAATGTTATTGTGTGAAGGGAAAATGCCATTTCTTCGGCAAGTTCGAAAACCATGAACACATTGAGATTAGCAGACAGCTGGCAGAATGAACTAACAACATAATATCATTCCGTTTCAAGTTCAAATCTGGCTTTTACTGATATTTATTTATCCAATTCTATATTTCATTCCAGGTGAGTTGAAATAACATTGAACTATTTCTCGAACTGTTATTCTTTACTGCGCGATTTTACTCAGTCTGATATTTTCAGTCTAACGAATAAAGTTCTAATTCAAGTCCATAAATTGCCCTGAACTTTAAGAAAATGTGCGATTTAATTTCCAGTTCACTGCAGCGGAGAAATGAAAGACCTGTTTCTCGAACTATATATCGTACTTCCTTATGTTATTATAGTCCGACATTTTCGATTCAAGGTAGAAAATTCCAAGACATGTTCACTGCCTACCATGAACTAAAATTATGTTCACAGTTGCATTTCCAGATCACTGAAGCATAAATATGAATTAACTGAATCTCCAAAAGATATCTCGTACTTCCTTGTGTCACTCTAGACCGACATTTATAATTCGAAGTGAAAAATTCCAATATATGTTTACTACCTGCCTTGAACTTACATAGTGTTTCATTTTTCATTTCCAGTTCAGTAAAGAGGAGACGCTAAAGAACTGTACCTCGGACTGTATTTCGTACTTCTATATTTTGTTCTATTCCTACATTTTTAATCAGAGCAACAAAAGCCAGCTAATATTCACAGAATCATACAAATATATGACAAGTTCTGGTGCAACATTCAGGAATTTTGATCGTGGAGTTAATTGACCACGGCTCATTTTCGATCAATTCCTCTATACAACAGCCATGGGGGATAAGCGGTTAAACTTCTCGCCTCCCACCTAGGCGAACCGGGTTCAATCCCCGGCTGGGTAACTTGATTTTCGCTTGTGGGAATCGTGCGGGTTAGTTTTTTCAGGGATCTCCCATGTCCCCCGCCCTTGCATTCCGATGCTGCTCAATTCTCACCTAATTTCGCCCTCATCTTTTCTCAAGAACTCGTTGTTAAGAGCCAGCCAGATCTCTCAATTCAACTACAACGGCCATTTTTAACATTCTTAACCTCGAAAGGTAGCCATGGTCGTGATCCACCGATTTAAATGTTCCTATTTATTTGACAGCGTACTTACATGTATACCATACATGATGTAGACGTGCAATATATGTTTATTGATTATGTATAATAGATTTATCATTGCAAGTATTTTGTATCGATGGAACTAATTTGTTTTCATTTAGAAGTGTGCTAACGTGTAAAACAAATGCTATGAGAAAATTATGCTAACAATGCCTATTGAATTATAATTTAAATTAATTTGGTTTTCCTTTGAACAGAGAAACAATGGACAGACTAACTCACTGATATATTCTGCCACATACAGCTGCATAATGCACTTCAAATGTGTTGAATGGTGTTACTAGTTGGCTACAGAACGATAAAAGGTCACAAAGGGAATGAAACTACAGGGAAACGAGACAAGCCATTATTTAATTGCATTGTAAAAACAAATAATATCCTGAAATTCCACACATTCTTGTACAAAGTCATGCAATCTAGTGATTTAGAGAACAGAAAGCTTTAATAAACCGATCAAGATTAGGCCACCCACAAAATCTGGCCGATAGGGCAACACAGCAAGTGGATTTATTCACTTTGAATTTATGTACAATGTAATTCAAACACTCATAACTCGTGAATCATTAATAAGATTCCAATGACCGATAACTACTTGGATTCCCCTTACAATTCTCTAGGAAATAAGATGTAAATCAAGACGCTTTAGTGAGTAGTTGTCTAAGAATTTAACCAAAATTCTCAAAAATGAACTTATAATAGCAATACTACTTGTAACACCTTCATCAATTGGAAACACATTTCAATAGAAAGAGATCCTTCGGAAGTATAACAGTATGCAGTCTTAATTACGCCTAGTGACAAAATGGAGACAAGATAAAACGAAAATGAAATTATGGATGTCTGGCGTGAAACCTCTATGATGATGTTCAAGAATGATCAAGAGAGATGCAAAAGATAAGTCTTCTGATTTATCCGCGAATATGCATGAACAGTTTGGAAAACAAGTAACACCAAGAACAATAAAACTATTAACGAATATCACTGAGAAACTGGGTTTGGGAACCTAGTAGTATAGATGAATATCGAACGTTTTACTTATGATGGTAATGTATTTACATTTTTGTATGATATACTACATTTATATCTGTTAAGTGCAATTACAATTGTTTGTTCCTAGAGTATATAAAATATTCCCCCACGCAAATTTGCCTTGCAGTGGCATAAAACTGAAACTGAAATTGAACAGGAAGATGTCGCCTTGATTACATCTTTTTGTTAAGCCTTCACTTTGAGCCGAGTGCTACACTCTAAATTCGAACCATTGATTCGCAGTGAAATTCATCCACTCGAACCTGTACAAATGGCTTCACTTAAAATCAGTGGAAAACCACTGATTGTTTCAGAGAAAAACTTTCACTTATTGAAGTAGTGACATGAAACAATTTCACTGAGTGAATAGTTGACCGAATGCAGCGGAGAATTAAATGTTGATTTTATTGAATTTATCCAAAAAAAAAAAACGTGAAAGAAACATACTTACGATAGTTTGATATTTATACTGCGCGATTTACCGTAATTTGAAGAAGTAAAAACAATATCGTAGTTGGCCGGGATTGAACACATACACCAATTCAATTTCGTTTTTAGACCGTTACCAGGCCATCTGCATTACCAGGTTAAGTTAAAAATGAGAGCAAAATATATGTCTTATACTTTTTATCGAAATCGTTAGTATTTTAATAGTATGCCCTCACTTTTCGTACGTGGTTTAATTGGTACTGTTATTATTGTTAAAACGAATACTCTGTACGAGTGCACTCTCTTCACCGCATCATATGTAGTTTAAACCTTCAAACAGAACGGTGTGGTGATTACATGAAAACTAAATGAAAGAGGTAAACATGTTATGAAAGGCTGAATGTGCATATTACTTCATGAAAAGGGGATTTGAAAGAAGAAACACATTTTAGACAGTATTTTGTATTGGGTTTATTAGTTTATTCGTGGTTATTTCACTTGATACACGTTGATAAATGGGTATTTTTATACATTGTTTCACGGCCTTTTCTACACGCTGTTTAACTGATCCATCAGTCAAAAAACAAACCACTAAAAAACAGTGAAAAAAGTGACTGATGAGTTAGTGGAAAACATCACTGAATTAATACGTGAGGAAAATCTGGCATGTTCTCACTGATTCACCAGTTAAATTTACTGAAGCGACTGTTGAATCAACCAGGTACCGATGACTGATTGTAACAGTGACATTCTCCCTGATTCAGATTTAGAGTGTATTACAGCGTTTTGGTGGTATAGGTTATTCACGGTAAAATTAGCATTTCTGAATGCTCTACTTAAGATCTACTTGTATGCATGTTGTATACTCTTCCGCCTTATGTAATATTAACATTGTCATGGGTCTCGTCACTTTATTCATGCATCGGTCAAGTGAAACAGTGAAATTATTAGAAAAGTTAATATTTTACCAATATGCTCATTTTTACACTTCGACGCATAAAAAAACAGAAAGCGAAAGAAATAATTTAAATGATCAGAAATGGTTACCTAAAAGTTTTTATTCAATGTTAGGATATGGAATTGCTTCCCAGCAAATACGGAAAATACAGGCTAGAATCGGGCCGGTAAAAGTTAGCCAACAAACTCTGGCCAGCCGATACCGGCCTGCTGTCTTATGCCGGAAGCGGTTCGATGGAAATATGGACTGACAGCTAACTGTTGGCCGACAGTGTCGGGCATGCAAAGGCTGGATGTTGTTACGATGCCGGGCCTGCGACGGCTGGGCGTTGGTACGATGCCGGGCCTGCGACGGCTGGTGTCGTTACGATGCCGGGCCTGCGATGGCTGGATGTCGTTACGATGCTGGGCCTGTGACGGCTTGATGCCGTTGCAATGCCGGGCCTGCGGCAGCTGGATGTCGTTATGATGCCTGGCCTGCAGCGGCATGATGTCCAGAAATAAGCAGTATAATAATTTTAAAAAACCTTATCTTTTCGATAAAAAAATTGTAGTAATAGTAATTTATTCTTTACAGTTATTCATTTCATTGACTTGTCAACACATGATATGAAATGAAAATGTTTGGCTTGCCTAGCGTGGGTCTCGACTCTAAGACCCTTGAGTTAACAGTCCAGTATACCAACCTATACACCATGAGGTTAGTTGCTGATATTCTCCAGTTATTTAAAATATATCATAATACAAATTATTATAAAGGAGAATATAAATATAATGATAACATAGCAAAAACTTTTAAAATGCAGATTATTTAGAAGCTGTTTCTTCAAAGGCTTGCAAACCAAATAGTTTTTGTTAGTTTTTAATATATCTGTCGGATGGTAGTACCATTGAAAGAAATTTCGAAGTCAACAAATGCCATGGGCTACCACATGACACGTATATAATCACGAAAAAAAAAAAACATGCTAACGGTTAACACACGGTCTCAAAAAAGACATGTCATTAAGAGCTAGCTAACATCTTGCTTATTCAAAACACTTTCCAAAAGTTTCTCGGCAAAAAGACATCATATTTATATCTTTATTGTGATAAAAAGCCTTATCTCGAAAACATTACCGGGCCAGAATAAATAAGATCATGGCCAGCTTACCCAAAAGACAAAGATGCTGTTTGGGACTCGGCCCAGAAACATTTTTAAGATGTTTACAACATGTTTGCTCTGCGGTATCATGCCGACATATTTGCGGTGATATCCATCTTTTATCCTAAAAAATAC
The DNA here is from genome assembly GCA_029891345.1 of Dryococelus australis. NCBI lineage: Eukaryota > Metazoa > Arthropoda > Insecta > Phasmatodea > Phasmatidae > Dryococelus > Dryococelus australis. Next base: position 67,894,861 of record CM057002.1, on the reverse strand, counting down.
AGTTGGCCATTTTTTTTTCTAACGGCAAACATTCTGTCTCAAAAAAGACGTCACGCCGTTGTCAGATGGCTATCTTCTGGCATTGAAACGACAGTTGCCGACAATATAGGTATCGGGCCGACACTTTGCCGACAGGTTGTGTTTGCTGGGTTTCCATTCATCGTTACCAATTTTTTTGGATGTATGTCACTCAGGGTGCCCGTTAAAATACATGCAGGTAGGAGCAGCGACTTTTTCTAAGGTTGATTTCAAAGTGCTTGCTTATCGTGAACAAACTTTAGAATAATGGAGCCCAAAAGAACATCAGTATGGCTGCAATACCATTAAATATGCCCAGGCAGCGCGCCAGTGTAGTGAATCTGCCGCTCGCCACTGCCGACCGCCGCAGCAGACACAGCCATTAAGGCTAGTAGTGCAACGTTGCCACGTTAACAGATGGTCAGGAGGTTGTGGGGCAAAAAGGGGGGGGAGGGGGCTAGAACGTTGAACTCGTCTCTGCTTTTGTTCTATAGTACTCAAGCGTCGCGTTCCTACGAATGTTTCTGCCATAGAATTATTTTCATCTCAAATAGGAGTGCAAAAAAATAAAATTAAGGAATGTGAGAACCTGTAAAATAAATGACGAACTTCAATAATAAGATTAATACCTTTGCTGTGAGTAATTATGGTCTCCATTTAATTTTGTGCTTTAAATTTTAACAAGCATAATCACACAGTGCCGGAACAATAGAAAGTCGTCAAGTTATAGATGCATATAAACATGGTGACTATCTTTTGTGGTGTGAGTAAATTCAGAGCCTTCAAAAATAGTATATTTTAACTTCTTGCAAAAGCCAACTTGTAAAGTATGGCATATGAACAATAATAGTATTGGTCAGTGAAACTTTGGCACAGCGAAACTAAACGTTGTTTAGAATCAATCGGATACAATGTAAGTTTAACCTGTGAACAACAAGTGAAGCACGTAAATAAAAACTGATATGGTATTATTTTAGAGAAACTGAGCTACCTGTAATACCACACCCGCCATCGACAATATCCACCACAGTTCTCGTATGCCAGTATTAGAACCGTGTTCATGTGTGTTCGAGATTCAGATGCAATGCCGTGGGACTGGCTGGTGCTCTTTCCACTAAACCACCACATCCCCTTCTTGTACAATCACAGAAAGAGCAGATAATAATAATATAATATATTTTAATCTGGAAAATTACCTTGAATAAAATGATTTATTTAAATTTCTGAATCTGTATATAGTTGGAAAATATTTTTCATATTAACCACTGAAATAATAATGCAAATAGGTATTGTAAAACCTTTTCGTTCCAGACCAAAAACATTGTAAAATTAAACTTTAAAATCCTAAACTTAAAATCTCAATGCTTTGTTAGAAAAGGAAATTAATTAGAGAAACTTACTTTTAATTGCAATCGTTACTTTTATCATACATTTTTCAATAGGCCTACGACAAATTTAAGCACCAGCAATAAGAACACCGTTCTGCAGTTTTATGTTAACAACACTAGTAGCCAAAAGTAATGATAACTATTATTTTTATAGACCAGGACATAACATATGTAAAACTGTGGGCTGTATTTAACATCTTACAAAAGCGTGATCAGGGTTGCCACAGGTCTGGAAAACCTGGAAAACAGGGAAACGTCAGGGAATTAAAAAACTGCCAGGGAAATAAAGAATGTCAGGGAATTTCAAATAAGTTAGCTAAATGTCAGGGAATTGTGGTATGTATTATATATTTGACAGTTATTTCATTCATCGTGCACCGCTGCATTATCATATAAAATTGTTTTAATGAGTGTGGACTAAATGCATAGGCATTTTTCGTTGCAGTCTATGTAGTGATTAATTTAGTAAGATCAGAAAAGTATTTTCGTTTTAAAGTGTGTTATAAAGCAAAGTACAGAAACAAAAATGTTAGAAAAAGGCCAAGGAAAAAATATTATTTTCGTCTGCAAATCAGGGAGATGTTAGGGAATTTTCCAATGGAAAAGGTGGCAACCCTGGTGATGTAAAACTGCAAAGTATTTTGTACTATCAAGCAGTACCACAAACTGTCACTATAATATATTTGTCACCATTAAAATGCTCACTATTTTAGATATTGTAAAATAAGTGTTTGGGATAAACGTACGTGAAGTTAATGTGCGTATTGAATAATCAACAATTAAAAATTAAAGCCAGCGACATACCGAGAAACACTTTCACAAAACTTTACAGCGTATAAACTTTCTAAATAAGCTTTTATATGTATTTCGTTCCAAAGTGATAGCTACTTACCAAATGTAGGTTAAAAGCTAAATATCCACCTATAGCTAAACTTACAGCCCTACTGATCCTTTATATTCGTTATTTGTCTATACCGTCCGAAATTAAATTAATTTCTCTAACCCTAGTCATGGAGGGATCTCACCATCTACAATTTTCGGCAATATACTGTATATTCGTAGTAAAATTTACGCATTAGGGGATGGAATATTTAATCCTATAATTTATTGTAATGTTCTATACCTCCTACAAATAGGTCTGCGTTCAAGAATACGATGAAATCGTAGCATTTCCTGCCTGCAGTTCGAAAGTAACCCTATATCTGGAAGTCATCCTAACGGTATTTTTTCTTGCTCAATTTCAGTTTCCGTTTTTCTGCTACTGCAAGGCAAATGTTATCGTCTCATTCACTAGTGACAAATTAGAAAATTTATTCACCGGTTTTTTAAAACACTAGATTTCCCAAAGTCTGTCGTCTCCTACAATCCCACAAGTACTTGCTGCTGCTAAATTTGTCTGAAATAAAAGCGACTGTCCTAGAGGGTAGGTTTTTTCATTTGATTACATTCCTGAAAATTGACGCTGTTAGCCTGTACAACCGCGATGATGTACAGAATTCATTGTCTACAGAATTTGTCCATAACTGAGCACGATTGCGTTGAGGAATTACTTGGCCTTGAAGGTTTACAATATTTTCCTTACATATAGTTTTCATACATTGCATAGTTGTCACGATCAAATGGGGTACACTTGTGCATAATTTGTATCTCGTTGTTGTTGTATATACATGTCCTCTTTTAGTTGTAAATATATCATTTCGATTAATATGTCGTATCACTGAACCAGCTGAAATGTATGAGAATCGCGAGTTTCATTACAAGATTCTACAAAATGCCAAATCTCAACGCAGATATCAGTACAGATGAAGAGTTAAAAAAATATACAGAACATTTGTTTTGTCCATTTGAAGAAAAATAAAATACAATCTACATTGATGTTCGTTGAAATACGGTTCATTTTACTCCAAATTAACCTACTCTGATCTAAAACTCGGTACGGCTGTTAATTTTCGTATAAAGGAACTTAGTTACGCATTATTATAAAAATATGTAAATATATCATTTAGAGAAAAACTTTTAAACCAAATAATGATTTTTCAAACGTTTAAACTAAAGACAAATACGACACTATCAAGAAAAAATTCAAAACTAAACCAGAATTAACATTAGAATGTCATAAATATGTTTATTACTTTCAAGCTTAAAACTAGGAGTAGTGTGTGAGTGCCCGTATGAACGCTTAGGAAAGCTTGCATCCCTTATAAAAATAATACACGGATTTCCTTACATAAAATCTGTTTCCTGATGACACTTTATTCATCTTCTGATACTGCCTTCATCTGCAAGATGCTTTTCCAAACATAGTATACATTGGAATAAAAAAATACAGTGTACAATGCATATAAATCGTCAGAAAAGTAAATATCATTTCCGAAACTTAAAATGGCAATCTTAACTTACATAATATGTTTAAAAAATGCGAATACAGTGATCTGTATTGTCCTTCTTGCTTGGTGAAATTATTTGCGTCTAATAATAATGATCTTGAAAGAATGTGGAAACTGACCACATGTTTTTAAATACAGCATTGAATAATTCTTAGTCTACAATTTTTTAAAGAATGTGGCAACACACGTATAGGTACATTTTTAATTCGTATTAGTGGAAAACCACTCATCCGCAGTGAAATTAAACTGCTCGAATCAGTGAAAATATATCCACTTAGAATCGGTGGAAAATCACGCATTGTTTCAGTGAAACAATTTCACTGATTGAATACATTAAAACGAACTGTATGCAGCGAATTAAATATTGTTTATATTGGCCTTAAGGACGACATCAAGAAAAATAAACATATTTCCAAAATTCGCTGTTAATATTCTGAAATTTTACGTAATTTCGATACTGAAGTTGCAAACATTTTGTGGTGTCCGGGATTTGAACATAAAGCATCCAGCTAATAGACCATTATTTTACAAACAGTGCTAGCAAGTGAACGTTGACGTCAGGAGGAAAATATACTACGTATTATAATTATTTTTAGAAAATATGTAGCTTTGAATTGTATACCATTTCTTTTCGGTTTAATGCCATTGGTAAAATTAAGGATTGTTAAGGCCCTAATGTGTACATACAGTGACGATCACAAATATTCAAACGTTCTGTTCCTCTTACGACGTCTGTACAATAAGCAATTATGTTGACACACACGTATGCGTCCAGCTGTATTTTGTATTCCATTTCATCAAATTCAACAAATAAAGAACAAACCTTACAAAAGAGACCAAGCAATATATTACACAAATGTAAATAAATGCACGTTTTCCGAATGTGGAATGTTCATATACCTTCGTACGAAGAACAAATGTTATCGTACATCAACATAAGCAAAATAAATTCTCAATTTAATAATTAGCATACCCTCACTTCTGCTTCAGAACGCTTCTCAGACATGCTAGCACTGACTTTACTACCGTTTGTATGACACTGGGAGGGATATTGTTCCTCTCATGGAGGTTTTTCTCCTTCAAGTCCCGCAGCATGCTTGAAATATGATGTTTATTTCTTAGCTTTATGTTTAAGTATGCCCAAATATGTTTTATTGAATTTAAGTTTGCAGGTTGGGGTGCAGTTTAGATTACACGAGGACAATTATACAGCAGCCACATTCGTGTTGCACAGGATTTACGCTTAGTACAATTATCCTGGTAAAATTTGCATTACTACATCAAGTTGAATGGCATTATTTCGCAAATTATGTTTAAACAGGTCAATATATTTTTATTGATCCAATCGTCAATCTATAAACGTCAGTTCATCTATGCCACATGCACTCATGCACCCTCATACCATAACTGAACCCACACCATTCTTGACAGTAGGACGATAATGTTGGGGATATAACTCTTTATTGGATTTTCTCCACACTTTTGGCGGACTATCATGACCGAAAACCTTGAATTTACTCTCATCTGGAAATATTACGTCTGTCCAGTAATCGTTCTGTAAATATACCTTTGTGAAGTTAAAACTCTTCTTATAATTATGTGTTTCTTACATGCGATTACTTCTGTGACGTTCTTGCATTAAGCCCTATAGTCACTATTGCTGAGCACTCTTCTCATTGTCATTGGCGACAGTGGTTTTGAAAGTATTTCGTATGTCTCTTGTGATAGCGCATGGACTGGTAAAAGATCTCTGACGAATTTGTTTCACAATATAACTTTCTTCTCTACGCCAAAGTACGTTTGGCCATCCACTCCTCGGCTTGTCTCGGCATGTTTGTACTTTTATACCATTTTATGATACATTGCACAGTCGCCTAGATGGGTAGTACTACGGGAGTCATTAGAGTGTATGAAAATATTTGTTACTTGTAACAGTTTGTATGAATTCTTTGGGGTTTAATAATGTTTGTTTTTGTAAGATGTTATTTTATGTTTTTGTATGTATGGACTCTACGTGTTTTTCAAACCTACAATTTACTATTTTGTTTTATTTGCTTTGATTTTTGTTTATAAACCTTTTCTGCAAGATGTCTGAAGTATGTATACAGAACAGCGTGGTGTTTGTAAATCATTGATCGGCACTGTGTGTCTTTTCTACCTCCCACTTCACACGCACAGGGATAGAATGCATTCAGTTTAACTGCAAAACCCCTTGCCAAGAGCTTTTATTTTGTAAGTTGGAGTGTTTCTGTCTATGCCATGGTTGCCTGTATTTTATAGGCCATTCGCAGTAAACTGAGTGCTTTGGAAAGCCCTTTTATCTGGAATAATAGTCAATAAATAAATAAATATATATATATATATATATTACTTTAGCCTTAGATTTTAACTTCAGAGTGCGGTAGAATACACACACACACTGTGTTTATTTCGTACATGGCCATGTTTATTTTTAAACGTGGTTATAGGTTAAAAATGGCTGAAAGAAAAAAGTAACTAATGTCTCAAAAGCGCTCACTTGACTGTGACCAGCCTTTAGCAGATATGTACGTAAGTCGGTATGCATGCTAGAAATAAACAATACGAGAACTGATCTCCCGCTTTCTTTATGGCGCAAAACCGAGCCACTTCACTTTCAATGTATTTTCGCTGTGGTTATGACAGATATTTGCTTGATATCTTGTCCCCGTGGTCAGGGGCAATTAAAACGCCTTGCCACTCTCCATGCGCCGCGTAGCATGAAGTAATGGGTTGTCGTAAGCTCCAGACATTGACTCAAACGGATCTATACACCTGGCAACCCTGTGAGTTTCTCACTTTCTGTACACTCTTCCCTCTCTATCTTCGCGTAAGCTAACCATGTTTATAGCGTCAGTTCAGCTGCAGTGACATTCAGAGTTTACAATGTTTAGTATTTAGAGCATCCTATTAGAGACATGGTCTCACCAACTTTTTTAATCTGCATTTTCTGTAGTATTTTGCTGTAAAATTGTCCCGTTGAATTAATAGTCTGTTTTTTGCCTCTAGGATAATTGACATTTTAAAAACATAAATTTTATTTGTTACTTTTAAAAAATAAAATCTCGAGTTCATTGCCATTAATTTTGTTGTACAAATCTTGCCAGAGGTGTTGGATTCAAATTGTTATCTCAAACAAATATCAAAATAACAGGGATCACTATTTCCTTATGTTAAAGCAAAATGGACAAACAAACATAAGAAGAAACTTGTGTTGTTACAGTCAATAAGAGTAGATGCTGTTCATGAACGCCTCGGGGTAATGGACTGCATTCAACCATTTTTAACACTATGTCTAATTTGTACTTCATTTATACCCCTTCGAAAAACTTAAGCAAACCATTATATTGTTGTATAGTTAATGTTGCTCAACTCTTGTAATATCGTCTTCTATGGCGATTGCCAAATATTTGTCAATTAGCTCCCAAAGTACAGAATATAGTTTGTGTAAACTGAGTTGTGTTGTCTCAGCATTTATAGTTGTAATACTAATGGAATATTTTCAAATGTTAATAAAAGCTCAGGTTTGTTTGGAAACGAAATATAAAGAAATGACCTCACCAGTGTTATAACATGTTATTTTAACAGTTCTCAACATGATTCGCAAGTTTATATTTCTGATAGTTCTGTTTCCAAGAAATCAATTAAATGTTGCTACTCAAAGATGATTACTGTGCTGATGGAATTGGTTTCATGTCCCAATTCACTCTTCATTGAAAATGACGTGTGAGATTATTAATAGCGGCATAAAGTGTAACAACACATTATGCACGCATAGAGAACCTCATAAGAAAATATTACATATTTCACTGATTATTTAATTATTGAACCTGTTTGGATTTAATAAATGTTTGTTGAGAATGTAAAAAAAAATTTTATCCATACTTTTTAGTTTCGTAAGTTCACAAAACATCACCTTCTTCTGTTTCTTAGGGACTTGAATTTGGACAATTTCTGAAATGGGTTTTAGGTATTTATATAACCAACCGTTTAAAGCAAAGATCATGGCTATATCTTATCGAGCTACTGAGCGATGAGATTTCCAAAACACATTTTACTTCTTTTCGTCCCCTAAAGTAATGACTTTCAAAAAATAACCTACAATGAATTTTTAGGCATTTGTATAGGTAGCCTTTTGAAACATACAGAATAACAATATATTATCGATTTAATGCGTGATAATGGAGATGTCGATATCATATTTGAACACTTTTCACATTCTTAATGGTTAAATTTTAAAATATGTTTATATGTTATCGTTTAAAGTTAAGAGCAAAGCGATATCTCATTAGGTTAATAAGATATTGAGGGATCCTCGAACATATATTTTACCGCTTTTTACCCTCTCAGTTGTTGGATTTCAAATAATGCTGAAATCAGTTTTGTTGTATATGTATAAGGTGAATTTCGAAGTTAAAAGCACAATCATACCTCGTCGGATTAATCAGTTATCGAAGAGTCCTCAAAAACTGCTTTATCTCTTTTCACCCTCTTAGGGGTGAAATATTGAAAAATTCTTTCTCAGTGGGTGCCTGCATCCAGAAAGAAAGCCAACACTACATTTTCAAACTTTGCATCTAACCGATTTGTCTGCATATTGGCGAATGAGTCAGTCAGCCGGTAACTTCATTGTGTACACAGATATTTTAATTCAAGAATTGAAAATTAATTTCTTGTTGTCGTTTTAGTTCGACGGTACAGAACATTGTTCCATCCAATGTTCACATTTTGCCAAAACAGACGATCACTTATCCAAATACATTTACATCAACAAAGTGTCAATATCAGGCAGCAGCCTCGAATCCTACATGATGATATTGTGAAATATGGAATTTTAAATGTCGTATTATAAATACAATAAAGAAATTAGTTCTGATAATCTCATGAAGACCATGGAAGGAGGGATATCATAAAAATGTATCATTAATAGAAATTTGCTTTTACCTTCATTTGCGGTCCAAAAATAATTACATGCTGTATATCTTCCTAACATGTGCGTCCACAACTTATGATAAATATTGAATTTACCCGTTTAATTGTACGCCCATTTGTTTTGACGATTTTGATACAGTATTCACGAACGTGGCTCTAAGTTGCTAATTATAGATTACTGATAATCTGTCATTTTGGTTCTGTAGCAGGCATATCTACTGGCTTTTGTGACCTTGGATTTGTTACATTTTCACCTTGAAAATTCTAAAGGAAACACTAAAGAAACAGACAATTCTACATCGAGTTCAAAGCATATCAGTAAAAATAACAAAAAAAAAAAAAACCTTTCCTTCGCTTTACAATTACGGTTCAATGGACATAATCATGGAATTAGTTGTTTATTGCCCAGTCAACGAATAATTCAACAAATCAGGAACCCTGATTGGCGAAAGCTTAACTATTGACTAGTTATCTGTATATTATATACTTATTCATTAAAATGTACGTATGTAACTGTGATCTCCAAATGTCGTCTTGCAGGACAATGATGATTATACCTTTTGCGATTCGAAGACTTAACTATAAAGACTTGAGGAGAATTCGCTTGCTGCATGTTAACCTAATTGTCATTTTGCGGAAGTGGTAACTGTGAGTAAAATTGTAGCTCTGAGAAACGTAGCGAACTGTAATAGATATTGTATACAGTGCATATTCGAAACAGCAATATCAACTATTAATCACTGTTTGGGTCTGAGAGACGGTGGCGAACAGCGAACGTCACTGTACTCCACGCCCGCCATTAAAACGGCAGTGTAATACTTAGATCTGCGAGGGACCCACATAGACAGGCAGGCTGCTACAACAGCCTGGCCAACTTGGCCTCCGCCATCTAACTACTGTACCTGCCTTGAGCTCTGCACACGTCGCTGCGTGTATCGCCCGTAATCATGACAGCACATACTGTGTGTTGCTTTATGTAGCCTGTATATTGTACGTTAGGGAATCGCATTCCTGACTTCATACACTCCACACAAAACTAAACAATCATAAAGTGTGACGTGTGAATTCATCGTGAATATAGGCATAAATAGGATTCGAACATGATTACATAATGTATTGTCCCGATTGCCAGAGATCAGTAAATTTTTGTTATACTGGTTGAGAAGCAAAAAGATTTCTTATTGCCACATGTTTTAGAGAAGGCAACAAAAGCAACACAATATTTTGGAGAGTGATTCCACTAAAGAGTTTTGTGTGGAGGCAAACTTTCTTCCGCCAGACTTAATTATTCTCATTGTTTTCTTCTGCGTTAAGAGTATGAAGCTGAAGTCAAACTGGACATTTTAGTT
>CM057002.1:64052089-64059589 GCA_029891345.1 Dryococelus australis | reverse complement strand
AGGCCTAGGGTATGCCAAATCGATACACAGGGTCCAGGGACTGGAGTCAGACCTGACCATCAACCATCTTAGTTTTGTCAGCCCTCTTGTCCGCCATATTAGATTTCGGTGAACTTAACCTTGACCCTTGGCCTTGACACTGTATCAATGACACTGAGCCCAAAAAATTCGGAAAAACAAAGATAATCAAACGATACAAAAATTAAAATATGTACAAAAATCCCAAAAAATTTCCAAAAGAGTTCAACGAAATCCCCAAAAACGTTTGACACTTGACTCAAGACTCAAACAACTTGGCTCAAGGGCCTTGATTCTAAACTCTTGATTTGAAACTCTTGGCTCAAGACTCAAAACACTTGACTTAAAACCCTTTACTCAAGATTCTTGACTCAAGACCCTTGACTCAAGAATCATGACCCTTTACCCTGGACTCAAGTCTCAAGACCATTGACCTAAGGCACTTGAACAAAAATTAAAAAATTAAAAAAAGAAAATAAATTTCTCGAATGTATGGACGTAACGATACCCAAAGCCAAAGCCGGCATCATACTAGCTCATTCCGTTCTTTCGACTGCCTTGAATCGACCCTGACTGTGACCTTGTATAAAATTGAACCCAAAAAATTCCAACAAACCGCAAAGTCTAAAAAAATTATTAACAATTGCATAAAAATTTATTAAAAATTTATAAAATACTTATTTAAAATTATTATTAAAATCATTTTTTAAAACTTATATTTCCAGAGGTTCCCGCAGCACCATGTCAGCAGACAACTGACCCTCTTCTATCAATCACATTGTCAAAACCTTTCCCTCCTTCCAAAGTTTCTCATTCCGTCGGATGCACTCCACCAGCCATATTGTTTTTTCCATACGTCATTAGTTTACGTTTGTATCATCTAGGCAGCAATAGTGTATTAATTTTCGATTTCGTCATCAGACGAGCTATCGATTAAGCCACCAGGTGGCAGTCATATATGTTTAGGTTCATAAAGTATAGGTGGTGGTGTCTGCGCCTGGCATATTGGATTCTATTACCACCACATAAGTGGAGCTAATTTCTCGATTTAGCCACAGGGCGAGTTGGCGAAATAAACATTCTCTAATGCTCTGTCATGCCATGTTCCATCATCTTTGATTTCGTCTTTTTCTTAGGTACCTCTTTTCCATTCTCTATCATTCCTTCTTAATATTGTCACAATACTTAAGTCACCTGTGCTCCACCCACCATGTTACATTGCATTTATGCTCTAGCATTCCACCTCTATTTAGTAGCCTGCTAATTGCGCAGTCCTCTCTAACCACAATCTTGATATAAAGAATATTAAAGCCTTGGAGTTTTATATATGTTGTTACATGATGGTGCACTAGTTGAGAATGATAAAAAATTAATGGAACGATGTGTCAAAATATAATAATTTGAAAGCTTGTACTCAAATATTTCTTGTGTAGGCCCATCACTGAGTGCGCAATCAACAATATGGTAATAAAAAACGTATAATGTTGAATTTAGGTATGCATAAATTAAGAATGAATTAACATTATAATACATTTTAAGCGGTTTGGATGCAACAGACATGAAAACACGCTGTTGAAGTGGTTGAATTTTGACGCTGAGACTTGGAGGGATGGGAAGTTGAAGGTCGAGTCGGGCCTGACCAGACCTGCTTCAGTGTGGTATATGGCGAGGAGAGGTCTAACGGCCAGTGGATTCGGGGAGTAGGATCACACCCTCAGGAAGGTTGATTTTAGGTTAAATATTACCAGGATGGGCGCCAGCGCTCCTCAGTGGCGAGGACGTGTGGTCGACCGCCCTTAATGTGGGTTCCTTCCAAGACCGCCGCTCGTCTGCACTGCTCATAAGTTCTACGGCAGCCTAGTTGATATTGCAGTGCGCGATAAGGCCGGGGCTGGTGTGTGCAGAGATTCGTCCCATCACGACACGTACCAAACATCGACGTATTTCCGGAGACCAAGTACCTAGAGTAGTGAGGGCTGTCAGCCTCCCTAATACGCTTATACACTTCCGCAGAGGCTGTTCTGGTCTCCTCCACGCCATGAAATTATACGTACAAATTAGTGTTTAAGCGGCCATTACGTGGCCGGCGAAATAATAATCAGTCGAGTCGCGGAACATACTTAATTTATTCCAAGTTACTTCGTAGGAAGTACATACAAACTTAGCCCCGTTTTAGCAGGGTGCACGCTACTACAGGAAAAGGCGGCAAAGTGCCTACATGAAAATTATAAGTATTTACGTCCCGGCCATGTACAAATGGATCAGGCTGTAAGACGGCTCACTCCCCGGGCTAATGAAAATAATTAGGTTCCTGAAATTACGTTAACTATATAAAACTACATGATTGATACAAATCGATTAAGTGCCCGGGGAGGACACCGACGTACGTCCATCTCACGCGGCGCTCGAGAAGCGACTATGTAACATGGCGGCGGGCTGCCTGCTCACTGGCTCCAAACCCCGCCACCGTGTAACGTAATTTCAAACAACATAAAACACAATAATTAAATTAAATGACGTGGATGATCATGGCCCTAGATGAAAATGAGACCCACAAGACATAACACTTGAAAGCTCACTTGATTAAATAAAAATATAAAATATACAAAAACGTAAACATAGCACTTACCACGTAAGACACTCTAACCTCAAACTTGTGGATTACGGTTCTCCCGTACACGGCTCTGTACGTGCCGGGAATGGCTTGCATTAAGTTCCATGACGTTTATATTTAATAAACAACACAATAAAAACACAGGTTATTTCAAATTCAATTCCTAAAAACTATTTTTTATTTTTCAGGCCGCTTTTGGCCACGTGGTTGTTACGTTAAGTCATTGCGTGTCCATCATTCATGGACCACGTAACACACTATTGGCTTTTGCCAGTATTGGTATTATCCCTGACACTGTTCGTTTTAGAAGAATATTAATTAAAATAAATGTGGGCAGGCGCACACAGCAAGATAACCCAGAAAACCCTTTCAATAACATTTCACGTGTGTCGTGTCTCAACACGCGGCAGCGCGATCAGTTTACTACAGCGCCAGCTGCGAGTGTCAGCACACTTGTAAACTATAAATTACACAACATACATGACACCTCTGTAAAAACCCTCAAATAATCAGAAACACACAAACACTGGATCGCACGGGCGATACACTTGCTTGCAAACATTTCACTCGTTCCGCAGTCGTCGCGCTGACGCACTTGGTGCGGTGTGCTCTATACCACGTGGTCACACGGAGAACAAACAATAATATTGACTTTCTGAAGGGCGAGGAAATTACATGAATAAATTTAACACTTAGTAAACAAACGAAAACCAATAATAATAATAAAACAGAACACAATAGGGCCACGAAAGAAACATTACAGAACCCTACCTACATATGTAACGGCACATCTATTCAATGCATAATCGTGCGCGCACACGGAAGACTGGTTGCACTCACTTGCTCTCGTATGGCGCTGAGATGCTCGGCGTGTTCAAGACGTGGGGAACGGTCTAGGGGTCAGACACGTGGCACACGTCAGGTACTACATAACTTTCTACATAAATAAATATGGCTGACACCTGGTTGCTAAATCAATAGCTCTGTCCTGGTGATAAAATCGAAAATTAAAACCCTCTAGTGCTGTCTAGGTGATAAAGTAAACAACTGACAAACGAAAAAAATAAATGTCGCTGGTGGAGTACATCCGACAAAATGAGTATGGGTGGAGGGAGTGGAGACCTGCCAACTAATTAACCAATGAGAAACCTTGTCAAGGGAAGATAAGGTTATAACAATGTGATTGATTGGATGAGGGTCAGTCGTCTGCTGAACATTGCGCTGGGGAAACCTCCGGAAATGTAAGTTAAAAAAAAATTAAAATCAGTAATTTATCCATTGTAGATAAATTTTTGTGACTTTTTAATACATTTTTATAATTTTTTGCGATCATTTTTTTCGGAGGATATTTGGTATATGTTTCGGTTCATGTTCATACAAATTCATCGGGTCAAGGTCAAAGGTCAAGTTCAAGGTTACTTGGATTCTAAATGGTGATTTGTTGATGCCTTAACATGGCAGCCGAAAGACCGGAATGACAGAGTACGATGCCGGCTTTCTCTCTGGGCGTCCTTATTTCTGAAAAATTGAAATTTAAAATTTTTTAATTTTTAATTTTTAATTTTGTTCAAGGGTCTTAATCCAAGGGTCTTGGGTCATGGGTCTTACGTGTTTTGAATAAAGTGTCTTGTGTCAAGGGTTCGGGTCAGGCATTTTGCGTTATCATTGTTTCCACACAACCAATGTTATTCTTATGGCGTCAAATATATACAAACTGTCGGGAAGTGTGTCTTTCTTAGCTACTGTTACATTTGAAGTTTAAGTAAACTCCAACATTCCGTACGACCACTCTGATTCTTGTTGTTAGTCAAGTTACTTAACAACACACTCATCTCTTCTGAACACGTCATATTTCTTAAATATACTCTTAATTTCTGAATTGTGATACCAGATTTAGCAGTAATCATATGACTGTGACAAGCATGGGGTCCGACGTCTGACACGACAATTAAATCCGAACGTCCAATCAAACACAAGACACTATTGACGTCACAAAATCTCAAACTGTTGCGACGGCCAGCAGATTTATATGGGAAACGATTTTTAAATTTTTCGTGTCGTGCAGCACGAAAAACGGGACAGTTTCGACCAACTATACCTACAGTGGGAGAGTTTTTCTGTTAGAAAGGAAAACTTATTTTCCACTTGCCGATTTAAGCTTAAAAAAATTAATGTTTACACCTTGTAGTGCTTAGCGATAAACTGAATGAACTCTTTGTCATCATCATCATGTGTTCGAAATTTTCCTTCTGTCCGCCATCTTTAAAACTGGTTATCCTACAGAATTTTGGTAAATTCGAACTTCAAACTCCAAAAATAGTTTATTTGGACTAATTGTTAAAGATAAGCCCTACACGCTTTAATCACGAAAATTATTTATATCACT
Organism: Dryococelus australis; assembly: GCA_029891345.1. Taxonomy (NCBI): domain Eukaryota; kingdom Metazoa; phylum Arthropoda; class Insecta; order Phasmatodea; family Phasmatidae; genus Dryococelus; species Dryococelus australis. The sequence goes on along the minus strand of CM057002.1, from coordinate 64,054,571 downwards.
TAATTGGTGAGGCAATGGATTGGCTACGTGCCGTGATGCCACAGCAGTAGTAGTAGTAATTATGTCTAACTCTGCGGCATACAACTCCTGGAGAACAAGATCAAGCGTATAGGATACGTTGCATAGAAAGTTGGTGCGTGACTCTGCACATGGTTTTATGTGGCGATTGATTGTTTATCACATTTTCGATAGATGACAGCATTGGCAGTAAACGTGGAAACTCAGTTTACGTGATATATATTTTTCTCCTCCGATAGAAACACTGAGGGCTTTTGTATTACCATTGGTCCAAAGAAACTATGTCTGGAGCTTGGATGTTGAGTTTCCGAACATCCCTGTAGATGCGCCTTGCTTCACTTCATTTCACGGTCATATGTAGCCAGCCGGCTTGGATGGTTGTCTTAATTTGTTCTGGTATCGAATGTGCGGTACTGTTTTGTATGGTCTTCCAATTTGACGTTATTTGCGAGTCCTGGTGGCTTCTGGAATTATGGGCGTTTAGATTTCTTGGTGTTGCTGTGTTTTTTACTTTCTACTGAATTTGGGTGTAAAGGGTCTGCTCCACAGCTCGTGCAAATTGAAGTGGAGTGTGCATGTTATAAATCGCCGTTTTCATCGTTTCGTGTCGTGCTCCTCGGAGCAATGCGACTCCAGCCTTAAGCATGAACCACATAGCTCCGACAAACCCAACAAGACACGACAATTAAAGTTTCACTGTGACTGCTTGAATTACAGCATGCCACTACAGAACCAAAACGACGCTCTCAGCATTTTACCTATCTATTTAAAAGGCGGTGGACAAGAGGGAAATTTGGAATACACGGTGGTCACAAAGTGTTATTACTAATGCGTATAAAGGTTAAATCATTATTTTTATGAGTTAAATACAGTAAGTTTCAATTTTTAATTTTTTTAAACTGTGTATTTGTCATTGTAGGGAAAGCTTGTCATACAATTTCATTTTGCAAGGTTGTACACAATTTGCGTCGTGCCGCATGACACGAAGAAAATAGAAATAATTTCTAATCCGAAATTACTTGTCGGACTTGCGTCAGATCTATCGCGTATTTCATTGGTTGTTAAATTTGAAGTGTCGTCTCGTGCTCCTCGCAGCTATGCTACTCCAGCCTTAGACGACACAAGCCTGGCCAATAGACGGTGGATACTCGAGTCGCCTCGAGGGCGCTGTCCTCGCGACGGCCCGTGGCAGGAAGGCGTTTAGGAGCCCGCGGCGAGGACAGGGATGGCTCCTGAGATGACAACGACGACGTCGTCGAAATTAATTCCGGGCGAAGTGGCCGAGCGGCTCGGCAAACCCCTTGTCGTGGCGCCCGGACGGGAAGGCCTTTGTGAGCGCTCGATCCGGTTCGGAAAGTTACCAGCTACGTCATGCAGGGGTTGGAGGGAGGGTCAGCTTAGGCGTAACCTCGCACGGGAGTTGCGTCTCGCTGAGAAGTATTAATGTACCTCGCTTCGCCGTCGCAGCAGATTACGGCTCGTCGCTATTGATCCCTCTCTGCGTTCCTTTGCATCCCGATCTAAAATTTCGGAAAATAGATAGTCTAAGGCAACTCCAGGCAGCAGTAATATGGTTGGTTCCCTTATAAAATCTTATAACTCGGTTTGAAATAATGGCACAGGAGAACAAATTAATTTTACGGAAAAAATATGGAATTTTATTACATTAAAATATAGCAACTTGATGCAGAATAGTCATAACGTTTTTATCAGCAAATACACATGGAAATATACACCTAATTAAGCCAGAATTGATCTATAGTGAAATTTGGTGTTACAGGGACTTCGAAATAACCTTACGACTTAAAAAAAAATCAACATAAGAAAAGAATCCCTTAACATTTTCCTTGTGTTTTTCTCCTTGCCCGATAAAAGGTTTCCCGTTGCGCCATCATGCTGCGAGACTAGTAACGCAGTCCTTGACCGTTACTCCTTTCCTAAGGCCCGTTCTACAATGCAGACGATTAAGAAAACGGAAATGGAATACTTAAACGGAACGAGTGGAGAATCGGGATTAATTCGAGCTTTTCTATTATACAGAGAAAATGTAACGTTGTGCAACATTTAAAAGAATCCCAATAACTGAAATAAGCTTTATTAGATACGCACTCCATTTTTCAACATTATCACTCAATACTTAATACTCCACACATGTAACTGTCGAGCAATACACATGTTTTTACAAAAGCGAAAGTAAGAAACAGGTGCCTTAAATTCGTGCACCTCTATCTTGTAAATTGTAATGGTCACGAAAACGAATATTATGGAATCAAATACTCGATCTCTTTTGGCATTACGGATACATGGACAAGGAAGAGTTTGGGGTCGATTAGATCTATTACGTTCTTCCTTGTGTGTATTTTTTGTAGGCACGAGTCTCCATGGATATCGGCCACCGAGCGTCCCGCGTTGTGTGTTTCCACGATACTAACTTGCATCCGTTTCACTGCAGAACGGACCAAAG